>JBBULP010000415.1:0-29912 GCA_038048775.1 Picocystis salinarum | reverse complement strand
TTCTGAAACGAGTCTGTCGTTGTACTCAAAGGGGAGTCATCCCCTATACTATATGCGGTCTCGATAGTCCAGTCCCTTCAAGTCAGGGTCTCATAGGGACCCTGGGAGGCCTCGATGGCCGTTACACCCATGTTCCGACACCGTTCCTTCTCCCACGCACGAATGTATATGCGCATGCTCCTCTCTCAACTACACCGATCGGATACGCCATCCGAATCTTGCCCACATGATTGTGCGCCTTGTTACGATGTATGTTTTGTGCCTATCGGCTCCGACTTAAGTGTGCTTGGACGGGCAAGCAACCCTTGGGTTCCCATGGAAACTCGAATCCTCTGCCTTGTCGATGAAATTCTTCGCTTCATGCATGAGGCATCAACGTGAACCATGATGATTGCACGTAGCATGCGATTCACCGAACCAACTAATCGCGACAATTTCTAGACGGGTTCGTCTCCCATCAAGGATAGAAGGGCTGACGACACAAGACAAGCATGAGCGTAAAGCCAAGCATCGATCTTTCTCACGCTCACGGAGAGCGTATCTGGTGGGTGGGAAAGGGAGGGATAGGTACGTCCTCGGTCGCGTTAAACGCGCAAGCCACGAAGCGGTTTGGAAGGACCCATCAACGGGAACCCTTGGTCCCCAAGTTGCCAACCTCGGAGCTCGGTTGGTCCGCCTTTCCTTCGGACGAGACGAACCCGACGACGCGGCGTTGCTTTCGTGGTGACAAGCGCATCCATCTCGTCCACTCCACGTCTGCCTCGCAAGACGATTCGCACGACCACGAAATCGTTTCGCCTTCCTCTCGAAGAGGGGGGTCCGTTTCCCCTCGACTGGTCCGGGTAAATTCGATCCCCTGTTGGCCAGGAAGCGAGACGTGGTGCGCATCGTCGCATGGCGATGCACGGCGCAACGTGTGCATTCGACGTGGTTATGCCGCAGCGAGGGAGCGATTCGGAGGGTGTGGGAGGCAGCTTGGATGCAGGAGAGGTCCTGGACGCGGACGTGATGTATCGAGAAGTGAAGCGTGCCATGAACCAACAGGTGGAAGCACTCGTGGAACTGGAGCTGGCCCGACACGCGATGCAGGACGCGTGTGCGAATGCCATGCGAGGCACACGGCAGGCAGAGACGACGGAAGAGGAGGATGCAAACGCGAGAAACCACGTGCGATGCGGTGGAAGAGGCGCAGGAGAAAGGAAAGATGGGAAACGGCGACGAAAGCCGGGAACCGACCAAGACGAACACGAAACCGTCGGAACGGATGAGAGCAGCGAAAGTCGAGGAGGTGGGAGTGAAACGAAAGACGCAGACGTGTCGATCCAACTCGAACAGTGCTCGGAGATGTGCATGGAACTTACCCGTAAAGTGGGCGAACTGCACCGGCAATTGCAAGCACTGAACCGGCAGTTCAAGCGAAAGCGGAAGAGGAAATCTTCTGCAACAAGCCGAAGGGAACGCAGAGATGCACAAGCCCTGGCACCACCAGGATCACCCCATCCAGATCCTGCTGAACCTCATCCGCACGTGCAATCACCAAAGCAAGTCAGCCCAGAGATCCCGTCCAAGGAAGATCCATCCATGGAGGAGTCGGAGGACTTTTCAGGAGGGTCCCTCCTCTGAAACCAAGCGTTGTGTGGATTGCCAATCCAAGCACATGTCCTAGCAGATGAGCTTCCATGCGGATGATGCTGGTTCTTACTTCACTCCAATGTCCTGCGCCAGCTGATGCGGTGTCATGGACTCCGTTGTCTGTCCCGCGCACAGGCAACGTTCTCCTCTACAAGCGCATACGTTCCACCGACCGCGCCGTCCTTGGCTCATGCAATTTTGTGCATTTGCATCCATTCCATCCATTTGCCAATCTGTTTCCCCTCCATTTCCATCCGTCCACTGGAACGCTGGGAGATGGAGACCTGACCACCCTTGCATTTGACATGTTTCGGTGCTGCTTCCACGAATGCTGTCCAGATGGGGAAGACGTGCACCTGCTTCCGACACGATGCGCTCGACGATGTGGCGGCATTCGGCACGTCCGAGAACGGCAGGCGTGCGACCAGCGACGTGCAGGACGAACCTGCGACGTGTGCGAGCACGCGGCGAGGGTAGAGGCGGCGCAGAAGAACCGCCGGAGGTGGGTTCCGACGCGTGGCGGAGGCGTCCAGCATCCGTTCGCCTGCCGGCCGGCTTGCAAACGCCTGCAAGGACATTTGCGTTTGCAGCCGTGCTCAAACTAATCTTGTTGATGAGCAGCACCTCCACCTATGCAGCAGTGATGCGAAACTTGGGATTTCCACACGCAGCGGGACCGCTGGCGGTGATTCGTGCGCTGCCTGTGTGGCTGGTGCTGGCCGGTGGTGTTGCACTCTTTGTGCGAACCGGACTCCACGAAAGCGCCAAAGCGGTGCGTGCAGCTGTGTTGGCGCTCGTTGCATTCGTGGGTTTCGTGGGCTATTGGGAAATCAAAGGACCTTGGGCGACGAGGCAGAGGTTGGTGGCAGAATCGCGCGCCTTTCGGGCTAGAACGAGCACCACCACCCACGGCAGGCCGCTTACACCCGGAGAAATCATCGCCAGAGAGAAGATGCAACGACAGAAGTTGGAGAAGCAACAAGCCATGGGACCTGCGGCGACGTCCCAGGAGTGAATTGAATGTGGAAGGATTGCGGAGGAGGGATCCTCTCTGGTGTGAAGTACGCGTTCATCCCGTGCCACCTGGACGCATCGCACCTGTGAACGTTGGATGCATGCGTGCTTGTTCCATGGCATCCTTTCTCTTCCTGCCATGCTGACGGCAGGGTCTGGAACCCGCACCGCACACTGTCCACCTCCATGCTATGGACGTGTCGGGTCCTCCCGTCCAGTCCCCGTCGCAAGTTCGGCGTGCCCATCGCGCTGCTATTGTTCTGCAATCGCTCTTGCTTGCATCCATTCCGTCTCTTGGAACCTCTCCATCGGTCCCCTGCATCGTGGCAGCCTTTCGTTCGCCCTGTGCTTGTGATTTGCACCGACACGTTTCGTCGTGTGCCATTGCAGGGTCGACCGTCGACGATCCTCTCCTCCTCGGCACACGTCGAGCGGATCGCCGACGATGCGACGCGCCACGCACGTGGCGTCGCTGCGACGTTTGCTGGTGCGACGCCTGTCGGATGGACGCGATGCGGGACGCGAGGTGGCGGAGGAGATGAAGCTGGGCGTGGACGAAGGTCGCGTGGGATCTTTCTTCAGCCTCGGCGCGTCGGAACGGTTGAAGGACGGCGTTCCCAGGAGCATCAAGCACGACTACGAAGTCTCGAAGAAAGATTCCGTGCTGTACCGCAAAATCACCGAAGATTTGCTGCTCCAAGTGCATCCAGGCAAGTCGCTCAACGTCCTGCTCGACGGACCTGTGGGATGCGGGAAAAGCGTGCTCCTGGGCACGGCGGTGTCGTGGTTCCGTGCCAACGGAGGCTTAGCGCTGTACGTGGACACGGCCAAGGATCTGGTGACTGGCGGAACGTACAAGAAGGACGGAAGCGGGATGTGGGACACGCCAGAAGTGGCCGCACACGTGCTGCAACGCTTCCGGACGGCCCACGGTGAAGATCTGGTCGAGAAACTGCCGTCGTGCCACGAACGTCTGGAAGAACTCCTCGCCCAAGGCATCGATGGATCCCAAAATCCAGTCGATTGTCTCTTGCATGCGATGCAAGAGCTGCGAGACCAGAGAGACACGCCCGTGCTGTTTGCCGTAGATGATTACAATGCGCTCTACGGCAGGAGCGACTATTACCAGGCCATTGGAGCGCACAAGTTGAAGATGATCCTGCCAGGACAGTTGCGCGTGGCCAGCACCTTCCGTCTCATGGAATCGCTGCCCACGCCTAATTGCGTGGTCTTGTGTACGACGTCAGCGCACGCGGGCGTGGCAAAAGGACTGAAGCTTCCCATCCAAGGCGGATACATTCTTCCCGTGCCACTGTTGAGCCAAGCGGAGATGGATCTTTGTCTCCAGTATTACTCCAAAAATAACATCCTTCACATGGACCTGGACGATCGGGAAGAGCTGCAAAAGTTCTTTGTGCTGGTGGACGGCAATGGGTTTGAGCTCAAGAAAAGATGCATGTCCCCTTGAATGGACCTCGGGCGCATCAAAGGGATCTCCCTGCAGTAGGTAGCACGCCAACAAGGACGATGCATCAGACGCCTGTGCAACCACCGGATACACAATAAACGTTGCTGCGGGTGACGTCGATCGCGCGCATGCCGAGCGTCTGGATCTCCCTGCTCTCTCTCGAAACCGAAGCACACGTCGTCACAGCTTGGACGCGAGCTCGGGCATCCGCCTTTCCAACGATTCGTAGTGACCTTGTCCGTGGAAGAGGACGTCGATGGGTGCCACGCACGCTCCCTCTTCGTTTCGATCGCCGTACTCGGCGATGCGCACGTACCATGCACGCGTGTCTTTCATGTACACGTTTATGGGACGTTTCAAGACGTGCGCAAGCATGAGAATCTCCGGTTCGCCACCCCACGTGCGTGGTTGCGCCATGGCTCGGACGTAGGCGTCGAAATCCTCTTCCAAGAACCACTGCACCTCTTCTTTCCTCTTCTCGAGCTCTTCCACGGCTTGCATGCGAAGCAGATCGGCCAGATCACGCTGTTCCACCTCCGAAAGATCCGTTTTGCCGTGCGAACGCGCCAAACCTGCGCCCACGGCGCGAAACAAGCACCGTCCGTCGCCGACGACCGGCACCACACGATACTCCTGCGCAGGAACACGAGCTGGACCGTCCACGTGCGCCGAAGCTGCTCGAGCCAGCGACCACACGAGAAGCGGAACCGTGCGATGCACGCGCGAACGCGCCTTCCCGTGCGAACGTGCGTTCGCGACGGCGCGCATGGCGAAATTCGAGACACGTGTGGCGCGGTTGGGACGTCGTCCCACGGCACGCGGTCGAGTTCGTGCAACCGTCGCTTCGCACGCGTCGGACGTGCCGGATTGTGCAGCGCTTCGTCCGCCGACGTGGGAATGCTGCAAGCACGCGAAGCGAAGGAGCGTGCGGTTGCGACAGCTGGGACGTTCGAGGCGCTTCGCAAAACGTCCATCGAAACCGTCCCATCGACGTGGATCCACGCCGATGGCGCGAAGAAGAGGGAGATGGCGTCGACGAACGTCATCGGTCCTTTCCTTCGCGCTTTCTTCGGTCTTGTTCGTCGCATGCCTGCGCACGAACCGCGTTCGACGTGTGCGAGGACCAGGTGCACGGAGGAGTTCGCACGTCCCTCGACCATCGCTACGGTGTCGTCCAACTCCAGGCGTCGTGGTCGTGTTTCCACGTCGTACTGCGACACCGCAGCTCGTCGTCCACGTCTCCACGGAATCTGCGTTGGCATGGCACACGTTTCGACGTCCTTGGAACTCCGCCGTGCACTTGCGCCTCGTCGTCTTCCGTCCGCCGTTCCACGTCCATCCGCAGATGCCATGGCGTGCTGCCATCGCCACACATGCAGCAAGCAGCAGCAACAACGAGCAGCAGCTCCGCGACGTTGCGACCGTCGTGGTTCCGAACTTCAGGATTTGGCGGGAACGAAACGACGAAGGACCGAAGAGTTCGGAACGCGAAAAGGGACCGTTGGGAACGAGCGAAGACCGACCGTCCTCCGAGGGCATGCACCGAAACGAAGCACTGGAACGGAAGGAGGAGAGGAGGACGGCGTGCACGTGCCCGCGCGGCGACGAGGATGAGTGAGCACGCATCCGACGGCGTGGGAGCGGATGAGCTCGAGGGAAGGGAGATCGGACGGTGCAGGTCGATCGAAAGGGGGACGAAGGAGAGCGTCCGGGGCGGGACGGGAGGCTGCGACCAATCGGGAGGCCGAAAACCGGGGCGTTCGATCCTCTGCGTGTTATCACCCATTCGATACCGTCGTCGGGAAATACTTCTGGGTAATCGCGCGAATTTGTAACGGAGAGCGCAAAGGAAAGAGCCGGGGGCCAACTGTCGGCTCGGAGAAACTCGAATATTTCGGCAGAACGCCCTCGATATTCTCGTCGGAACCTGTGTGGAAGGGGAATTTGAAATCCCCGAGAACGGTCATTTTCGACGGAAATAACGTCCGTGGGGTTCCCCGGTCCCGAAGGGGCCCGTTGGTCACGTGCCGTTCTGGGGCGTCGATGGCGGCGCGACATCTCGCGCAGAGGAGCCGGGGCGAGCACGATCCTCTGCGCATACGTTCCGATTGAAAGGTCTGCACTGATAATTGCATGGATTGGTGCCCACAACGGAGGGTATTTTGCGCAGAGGATGCGTCCTTTCGTCTTCCTCTGCGCATCGGATGCGTGTTTGGGCCTTTTCGTCCGTGGGTCGACGTCGTTCGGATGCCGTGCGCCCCCATTTTGTTCCGATCCTTCACGGGTCGCGAGAGACTCTTTTCCTCTCGACCGAGATTTCTCCTTCCTGGACCTTCCTCCGATGCAAGACGCGCAGAGGATCCTCCGAGGGGTCCTTCCTCCCCCGTTCCTTTCCTTTTTTCCTACACCCGCAGAGGCTTTTCTCGAAGCTTCTCACGCTCTGCGGCTTGCGTTCGATTCGTGGGATGTTCGTGGTCAGGTACGGCCTTGTCCACCCCTGCCCCTTCTCCACCCGGTCTGTCTCCCATTCGGTCCCACTCGAGATGGACCGGTCCTGTTCCTCGGCCCCAGCCTGGTCCACCCTGGGTTCGAACCCGTTTCGCGTTCCCTTTCGAAAGGGAACGAAAGGTCCTTTCCCACGGTTTCGAAAGGCAACGAACGTCCCTTGGGGAAGGGATCCCCTTCTATCCTCCCATCGACCCTTTCAAGCGTCTCCGATCGAACCGAGAACGAACCGGTTCGAACCCGAATGGAAACGAAAACGCACGTCCTGCTTTGGGTCGCAGCGCGTCAGAAATCCACGTGGGAAGCCACGCGCGCGTGCGTGGCGCGCGGTCTCGAAGCCACGAAACGGAGCGCAGACGGGCCATGGGAGGTGCTGGGACCCATGCCAAGGCGCACTGGAAAGAAGAAGACGAGGAGTGGACCGTGGACTGCCCGTGTGGCGTGCAAACCGACGATGGACACCCCATGATCGAGTGCGAAGTGTGCAACGTTTGGGCACACATACACTGCATTGGACACGGCGAAGACGTCGAACACTACATCTGTGCCTCCTGCAGGAAAAGCACGGCCAACCACGTAAGGAAAGACAAGGTAAGGAACACGAAACGAACGAGCACCGTGGAAAGACACCCACGAAGGTGCAACGGCAACCACGCCGAACACGGCCTTCGTGGAAGCCAAACGAACCGGCGGAACGATGTAGACCTCGGCATGAGAAGGAGAACACGTGCTGACCGCCTGCGCCCACCGGATGGACCATGCGAACAGCTCGCCGAACGAGAGAAGCTGCCCGACGCGGCCAGCCTTAGGCTCGCACGTGCCCAAGTCCACGCGGAAGCACAAGCCAGCAACCGGGAGCAAAAAGAGGCACTCGAATGTCGCAAAGGGAATATCTCCTCGAAAGTCTGCTGGGATGCGACTGGCCTTGCTCCCAAGCTCCTCGGGGAGAGACGCCAAACGTACCTGGCCAAGCTGGAACAGGAGTCCGTGGAAAGGGCGATGAAAATGCCTCCACCTAAACCAGCAAGTCCGAAATACAAAAAAGGCAAAGACGGCAAGAATGGTGCATTTAAGCCCAGGTGTCCAAAAGCCATGAAGAAAGCCGCTTGGCAATCCTTTTGCAAGCAGGAAGCAAGAGCCAAAGCGGTTGCCGAGGCTGCAGCCAAAGCGGCCCTTGAAATGGCTGAGAAGCTGCATAGGAATCAGAACCAAGTAGAGGAACAGAAGTCAGTAGGTAAAATTAGTGATGGGGAGGGCACAGAGAAGCAAGCTGGCTCGGAAGGCACATCGAAGACGAAATCTGGGACCCCTGGTGGTCAAGGATTGGTTGCCAAAGATGTGCCCCTCCCTGTGGTAGGGCATGCAGCAAGTTGCATGGCTGATGCTGAACTGGCTGCTTCAGCCAAGGGGCATGCCAATCATCAGAGTGCATGTAGAAAGGCTGAGATCGTGGACACTTTAGACATCAAAGGCTCCAAGGTGCCCAGAGAAAACGGTAACACCTCACCAACTACGACACTGCACCAGCACAGTGATGCCCTTGGCAGCACGGAGGATGAAAGGTCGAGTGAGAAAGAGGAACCCGCTGCCTTGGATGGGCTTGGCTGCCGGAGCGGAGAGATGGACTCTGGTGAAACAAAACTGAAGCGGCTGAAGGTGACGTCCCCTCACGGTTCCTCTGAAGACTTTTCACAGCTTGATTCTCCGATGAACGCGGAAATGGAAGTGAGACAAGCTGGTCTGGAGAATCTGGATACATCGGGGATGAATGATGAGGAACTAGCCATGTATCTTCACCACCAACTGAATGCACCTTCGTCTCGCAGAAAGGCTCGGAGAATGCATACCACCTCAAGTGTTGGAGGTAGTCCAAGTACGAAGAGGAAGAGAACAGAGAATTCTACCACATTGGAGGGGCAAACCTTCCCCCAAGATTCACCTAGGTCGCACAAGGCAAAAGTTGCCAACGGGGGCTACTCACCCCACCTTTTCCGGACGGCGACATCATGAAGAATAATAGGAGTCAAACGCAGACAGTCTTTTACTCTAGGGAGTGCATGCTTCCACCACTGTGTAAAAATTGTGACAGGTTTATTGTCCCCTTATCCTCGATTCCCATTCTAACTGTAGTTGAAGCGGTTTTGAATCTGCCGATGCAGATGGCACAAGAACTCAACGTAAGACATGCCTGAGGATGTCCGATCCTCTATCATGTTATTGAAAAAGTTTGCCTCCAGTGCATCCCCCCTCCTCAGAACATGGAGTCGCATGTAGCTCCTTCTCTCTGTCCTGATCTTGTTCAGCAGCTTGTGGACGGCATTTGACTCCGCTGTGTCCAACCAGGGTAGAACCAAGCTGCTGGCACCCTCCATCGATGAAATTCCCAGAACGCTCTGCAGCAAATCTGGAGAGATTTGCCTGCCCAACCAGATGAACGCTTCAGTACCGTTTTCCAAGAGGTACATACCATGGGAATCCAGCTTCTCGCTGCTCAGAGATAGGGATTGAGGAAGTCCTTTGTCATCTGCTTCAGCTTTGCACAGATCGTGCAACGCATACAGACGACCATGTACGCAGGGAATGGCATTGGTGGGGCCAATGGAATACACACCATTGATCCAGGAACTCCGCATTTCGGAGTTGCTATCTTGCCGCAATCCCACACACTTCTGCAGTGCCAATGTGTACAACGGAAGCAACTTAAGCGCTTCAGGCAGAATGAGCTGCCCAGAGGAGCTGGTGCTTGCACAATGTTTCCTGTAAGCATGCAAAACATCAGTGCAAAGCTTAAGGACTTGCTCGCGCACTACTTTCAAGTCCCCACCCGGAAGCTTAACTGCAGAAGATCGAATCATTATGCTCAGCTGTGCCTCAAGATCGGCCCCACGGAAAAGTCCACCCAAGGCGGAGGTTGTCTTAAGAGCCAATGTGTGAACACGGATCCTCCTTTGGCCGCTTGTGCTGGTGTAAAGAAGGGCACACTGAAAAGCGGCCTCTGAATCTTCCTGCAGCTTGTCGTCATGCCTGAGGTGGACCGCTATGGTTTTGTCACTGTCTATGGCAGGCAGATCGATGTCGGTGGGCGAGCGCTGATAAAGTGCGCCCTGATATGACTCGACATTAAGACCTTGGCTGCAGCGCACTCTCATAACAGCTTCAAGTGCCTGTGGTCGTACAATATTCCAACGCAGGTCATTTTCAACCAGATTTTTGTCTTGAGCTGGTTGAAAGAAAGGGTAGTGGTACAAACTGCCTCCAGTGAGACGCACCGCACTCGAGATGGTGGCAATGTCCACGTAGCCTTGAACGAGCAGGAACATGTCAATGCAGACTTGATACTCTGCTGCCTCTCTTGCAAGCTCCTTGTAGGAGGGATCCTTCGGGAGCAACGCCTTCATGGAATCGCCGCTCCTTCCTTCTGTCTCCCTGCTCGCTAGTTTTCCTTTGCCAACACTGCTCATGCTGCTCTGAAAGAGGTGTATCTTGCCTCCCGTCGGTTTCAAAGCCTCAACAGCTGCATAGAGAGCAGCTCCAGCACAGCACCCTGGATTAAGTGACTGGCTAAACATTGATGGCAGTGCAGTTAAAAGACTGTCGACCAGTTCCCGGGACTGTGACAGATTCACCACCAAATTCTTTGGCTGAGGCGAGAATGGCTCCTCGTTGTTCGGAACGACCAACATCTGGGGCTGGCTCAAGCTGGCAGACAGGTTGTAAAAATGGATGGACGAGTCAAAGGTGGCGACACCGACCATGGCATTTTCTTGACCCTGGATATCGTCCAGAATACTTCTGATGGCATCAACGGCACACTGCATAGCCCCAGATTGTATTGCACCATGGCTCACATCAATCAAGAAAGAGTGAACAACCGGCATGGGAGGCCGGACCATGTACTCTGCTGGAGCAACAAACTCCACGCTACCAAAAAGGAGCTCAGGTCTGGAGTTAACATCTTGACGAAGACCAGTTGGTCCCAAGCTACACATGTACTCCATCGGGCAGTCGTTGATACAGCCACAAAACGCACATTGGAATCGTCTTCCCCCATCAGTGAACTTCATCAACGGGCACATGTAGGCTTTGCACCTCCCACAACGTACAGGGCCCATGGATCCTGTATCTACAACTTGTACAGGAGTGTCCTCCGGTGGCAACACTGCCATTGGCGTGCAGAGTAGTTGCATTGGCATCTGGCTGGATCGGAGAACGTCCGCAGTGGCAGGTTGCTGCCACAAAGTTGGCCGGATGAATCTTGGATTGCAAATTCCTGTGTCCCTCACAATGTATTTGGAGGAAGCACTGGGGACTGCAGTGTTCGGCTGTCCCATGTACCTGGTTTCGAAGAGCACTGGAGTTTCACTGCTCCCCTTGTCAGCATCAGCTGCACTTGGACGAGGAATTTGAGCTGGATCGATGCGACTGCTTGGTGATTGTGGCTCTGCCTGAGGGGGCGGTGCCATGCCAAACCCAGGAGCAGAAGCGCCATATCCACCGCGCATTCCAGCACCAGCAGGATCTCCTGGTGAGCCTGTGCCAGGGTAAGAGCCTCCTGTCACCGTGTGATAGGCACGCCTTGCCACTGGTGCACGAGACTTAGGTTCCGAATTCGTTGGCACCGACGGCGGACCTCCTTGGTTGAATGGAGGATAAGCTTGGTTCGAAACACCAGGGACCTGCGCAGGCGGTGCATGCTGCGCACTTGAATATCCAGAGGGAGGAGTCATTCTCTGTGCCGGTGCTTGCATGGGTGGTCCTGGGGTAGACTGATGGCCCCCTAACTGCCCGTTTCCTGCAGCGGTGGCAGTAGATGCGAGTGCATGCGTTTGCTGCACGTAAGAAGGCGCACCTGGTGGTGGAGGCGGAGGCTGGTTTCCGTAAGAAGTAGCTTGGGTTCTCGTCTGCTGCGTTGTCGCAGCATCGGGAGCCCTTCCGCTTGGATCTGCAGCGGCTGCAAAATTGGTCCTTGCCTGTAATGGTGGGTTCCTGGCAGGCGGTCCTGGTGGTGGTGGTCCCGGAGGTGGTGGTGGTCGAGCTGCAGGAGGCGGTCCAGGTGGCGGTGGTTGTGGTTGCCATCCTGGAGGTGGTGTTTGGTTCTGCATGGGTTGCATGCTTTGGTACGCAGATACGTTCGCTTGTCTTGGATTTGCATCCGTTTTGGGTTGCTTGTCCGACATTCCGGGTGGCAGGGTGCCTTCTCCGACATTCCCGTTGGTGTGGCCGAGGTGCATCCGTTGCATCGCATCTACGGGTGGCGTTCGCTCCTCCTTCGATCGCATGCCTGTTCGACCACCACGCATGCATCCAACGCACCGTACACGCGCACGGGGACGTTTCCATCGTCGCAGATCCAGGCGTCAGCGTCCTTCCCGTCCACACGCACTCCAGGCCACCGTTCTCCTTCTTTTCCATCCGGTTTCGCGTCCGATCGCTTCCGTGCTTCGCACAGGTCTCCTCCTCTCTCCTCCCGTGCTCCGCAGGCGCACCTGGTGGCGGTCGCACGTCGTGCGGATGCGCCATCGCACAGGCGACCACGTGCGATGGCGTCGGATCGCTGCCTCGGTGGGATCGCACCTGCCATCCCTCTCACCCGGATCGATCCGGTTTGATTGGGAGATCGCGTCCCAATCGATCGGAGGAGGCGTCCCTTTCGAAACCGAGGACGAACCCGAAGAACCTTGAAAAAAAAACGAGACCCGAAGAGGAACCCACCGGGGCCGAAGGACCCAAGCCACGTGCTCCAGGGGCGGAAGATCGGGGACGCGGGGAAGGGGACGGTGGAGGGCGGTGGCGATGCAGGTGGCAAAAGGCGCGTGCTTCTTGTTGCTATGGGTGACGAAACACGCGGAAGAGAGAGCAGGATGGAAAGGACACGCTCGACGTGATGGAGGAGAGGGGATACGGTACAACAGAGGAGAAACCGAAAGGACGCCTCGTGGTCTTCGGAGATGCTCGCTTGCCACTCTTTGCCACGGGAATGCCTCGCCCAAAACACATACCAAAAGCGTGTGGGAATGGCACCGATAGGTGACTTGCATCGTGAACTTGAAATGAAATCGAGAGCAAAGGTGTGCGAAGAAACCTCGAAGCTTCTCTTGTGCCAAACTTCAAGGGGAAATTTGCATCATGTTGCTTTGTCTTTCAATGGAACAAACTATGCTCCGTCAGCCTCTGGTGGAAGAGAAACCCGCGGTACATCGAACACGCTTCGTCAAATTTATTCGCATGTGAAGTAGCCTTCTTTCGTAAAGGGGACCCTTCAAAGACATCCTATATGTCGCTAGAACCCGACAGGAAAGGATGCATGTTTCCATGTTCAACATGCCAACCCATTTTGTTAGATCAACCTCTGTTGGATTTGAAAGGACCTTCAACGTTCGACCCTCTCGTCGACCACCAACCTCTACACCCATTGCCCAATTCATTCGACATGGCAAGTTTTCTTCTCGGCAAAGTGTTTGAGCCTACATAACTTTACCACATCCACAAGTTGACTTTTCTATTTGATGCTTCACTTGCGTGCACGCTTGCAAACGCAAAGTTTCCAAGGGGTCCACACTCACGCTTGCCACTTCTTGGATGCCATAAACCAAAGTATCGTCTCTTTTCTTGGCGTTGCACGAAGTGGGGATCCCAATCGACCAAACGGCTCGATGGTCCGAAGAGCCTTGCTTCATCCGTTGCGGTTAATGGAGTACGATTCCGTGCATGCGCATTGCAAGGTGTTGCGCTTGCGCAATACTTTTACGGGGTTGAAGACCAACCGCGTCACGAACACACGCCGCGAATTTGGGTGTGCGATCCTCTCTTCCGAAGGGTGGAGCTTTTCGTGCATGCTTGTGGTTTCAAGGACTAGCTGTTGGGAGAGAACCACCGTCCTGGTGTTTCCATCCTTGCTACGTATAACCACCACACGCGGCGTGTACTTGTTTGCGGGTAGGTGAGCAACAGACAAACAACTTGTGCTTGCATTCGTGGCCGTGGACGTGCAGCAACAGGGTGAGACACGCCTTGTGTTGCAGTTGTGTTGGTGTTGTGTTGGTGTGGCCTCGGAGGGGGAGAGAGGAGACGAAGACGTGCCAAGAGGGAGATCGAGAGACCGTCGATTCCAACGTGTTGAGGCGCGCAGAACGGACGTGTGCGACGTCGCAAGGATGTCGAAAGATCACCTGTTGCATGGCGGTGGATACCAAGACAACAATCCGTTCACGTCGTCGGCGCTGATGGATTTCGGAGAAGAGGCGACGCACGAAGAGAGCCGTGGGGAAGACCTCGAACGTGGAGAAGCGACACTGCCCGTGTCCGACGGTGCACCTCTCTCGCCACCGCCGTTCGTGCCGACGGTGGAAGATGCGCAAGAAGACCGCAATAGACCCGTGAAAGAAACAAGGACGTCCACCACGAGGTTTGGTTTCGTGCCACCTGCAGAACCGAACGAATCCGGACGTGCAACGCAAGGTCGAGACACCAACTCGTGGTTCTCATACGCCAAATACCAACCGCTGTTCGACGTGGACACCGAAGAAGTGGTGTCCAGGTGCGCCTCTGCCATCTCCGCTGCGAAAATCGGTGCCTCAAGGGAAGACTTCTGTGAAAAACCAGACCTTTACGGACCCTTCTGGACCTGTGCAACACTGGTGTTTGCTGCAGCAGCAGCTGGGAACTTTGCCGATTGGATCAAAGCCGATGAAAGTGGTGGAAAGTGGCAATACGACGTGGCAAAGATCACCTTTGCAGCATTGCTCTTCTACGGATACGCGAGCGTGGTGCCGTTGGCCATGTACGTCACCTTGCGGGTCTGGGATGCCCGGGTGAAACTGGCCTCACTGCTCTGCTTCTACGGCTATGCCCTTGTGGCCTTCGTGCCCACGTCCCTGCTCTGTGCGGTGCCTGTCCCCATGTTGGCATGGATTGCCATCCTGGTGTCTGTGGTCGTGTCTGCACTCTTCTTGGCTGTGGCTGTGCGTGGGACCGTTTCCGATGCCGGATTGGAAGCAGGAAAAACAAGCCTGCTCTTGATGGTAGCAGCAGGATTCCATTTGGCACTAGGCATCGCCCTCAAGGTCTACTTCTTTCGGTATTGACTCAAGATGTACTGTGGAAGGACAAACGGCATGGTGGCCATTCGGTGTGAATGGCGAAGGTGAAGCTCCTCTAGACTTGGAACCCTGGATGAACAAGTGGTTCAAGGACAAACACACTGTGAAATAAAACGAAATCATGTATTTGCGATTCATCCAACAGGTGCCTTGACATTTTGTGTTTTTGTGACGTGTTCGTTTCTGCAGTCCTTCTCTTTTGGAGGTGTCAGCTGCCTGTCCAACAGGACTTGACTAGTTTCAGCGAACATCTTCCTGAGCCAGAAGGATGCCTTGGGTTCGTGTGTTTTAGGCCTGCATTACATTGGAGGCAAGCTTGGACAAATCCGTCTTTGGTCGCAAAGGAAGGCCAGGCCGTGAATGCACCTTTCCCTCATAGATCAAGAAAATGATCCAGGGATGCGACATACAATTGGAGCTGAATCTGCGCTGAGCATACGGGTTGTATTCAAAACATCGTGTGCGGGGAAAATCTCTTTACACACCTGGGCAAATGCACAAGTGGGGCAACATAACCCTCGCCTCATTCTTGTGTGCCCTTTTGAAAGTTGACGCGTGTGCGGCTGGACCATCCCGCATCTGAGGTTGCTCCTCCTGCTGAAGCTGCCATGGTACCCATGCCGGGTTCTTGAGGTGCTTCCTTGCGACCCTGGCGCACATCTACCAGGAAGTCATCAATTCCAAATGGATCCACCTCCTTCTCGAATTGCACGGGTTGCGTGCGAGGTTCGACCTTGCCCTCTGTCCCTGCAAAACCTTTTGTCGGCTTGAAACGGCTGGTCTTGTGGACACGCTCCAGCTCCTCGTCTTCAGAGAGCTGCTGCTCCACTGCAGACGAGCGATACAGACCAGTGACTGCGCTGCGATCTGCAAAGAGAGGCTTGTCGTAAAGATTGTAAGCATCCTCTGCTGCAAATCCGGCACCCATGCCCTCCTCTTGATTGAAGAGACGCTGGTCGTACATTGCCTCCCCAGATTCCACCTGGACATGCGCTTGTCCGAGTGCCACCCTTTCGGAGATGTCTCTGTCCCGATCCCGTGCCAACTTGCTACGTTTTCCCTGACCACTGGCTTCCAGCCTACGTTCACGATCTCGTTCTCTCCGACGTTCTTCGCGAATTTCGTCTCGTCTTTCCCGTGCTAGCCTTTCCTCCCTGGATTCTTCCTCACGGTGTTCGAAGGTATCTCTGCTCGGGTAGCGCTCTCCTTCCCTTGCTCCTGCTCTTTCCATTGGAGCTTCGGATCCAGAAAGCGGAGGCGGAGGAGGGTACGCCATCTCTCTTTCTTGGTTGGCAACCGACCTAGACCCTGTTGGTGCCCCTTCGGAGGGAGGTCCTGGATATCGTTCTGGCACAGACCTTGCTCGTTCCATGCGTGCTTGCATGGCCAGTTCTCGAAGCTGCTCCTCTTTCTTCTCCTTCTCCTTCATGGCCAGTTCTCGTTGAATCTTGGCTCGCATCTCCACTGATTCCCTTGCTTTCTGTTCTGCGACGTACAAGGCTTCCGAGAACTTGGCAAACTGATCGTTGATTTGAACGTCTTCCAGGCTTCTTCCATCAGCGGCCAATCGTTTGTCCAATGGTATGGTGTATCCTTTGCTGTTTTTCCAGTTTGAGATACAGGGAGGGATCTTCCAGCTCTCCATGTCTTCCCGGGTGAGCTTCTTCGGGGGGGCGTGGAGCACGGGCACGGGTGCGTCTCCTGTTCCTTTGGGCACTTTCTTGTACTTGAATTTCGGGGGTTCCAACGGATCGACCGGCATTTCGTGCATTTGTATGATTCTTGTGTTTTTCCCTTCTTCTCCTCCGGCTCCTTGTGGCGTATATTTGATGTAGGTGGGATCTTTCGATTGCGTGGCGATGTGTTTGGGTCTTGTGGCCGCCAGTTTGGCTTCCACCACTTTCCCCAGCGCTGCTTCGGTGGCTTTGACGTCGTCTTCGAGTTCTTCTTTGCTGGGCGGTTGCAGGTTTTCCGGCACCATCAGTTCTCGTTTGGGCATGAGTGCACTTTTGTCGGTGAACACGTTCCTTCCACGATTTTCTCCTTGTTTGACGATGGCGTCGTAGGCCACGCTTCCGTCTTCTTTGGCGGTGACGGGCACCACGGCTTGCGTTCCTGCACTTTTCCTCGTCTGTTTCTTTCCCATTCCCATGGGATACTGCACCACGTGCACTTCTGGGAACGCACCTCCGCCGCCGTAGTCGCTTTCGTGCTTCGGCACGTATCCCACTCGTTGTCCTGCACGCGTCGCGAGGTGGGATGCGTCGTCCACGCGTCTCGTCAGCTCCGTCGTTCTCTTCGTTTGTCTTTGCATTTCTCCCACGCTTCGTTTACGTATGGTATTGCGTTCCCATCCGTTCCACGACGTGTCTTCCAAGGCCGTGGCTCGTCCCGTCCTTGTTCCTTCGCGTGTGCACGCACCGTATTTCGGGACCTCCTTCGTCTTGTCTTTCCCCTGTGTCGTTTCGTTCGGTCCTCGCTGCCTCTCCTCCTCCGCTTCGGACCTTCCTTTCGGCGCAGGCATGGCCTGCAACAGCCGTGCTGCGTACGCCATCCCGAACGCCGATGCGACGAAGATGGCCACGTCCCAACCCTTTCACAACCACCTCCCCATCCTTTCCCAACCATTTCACCACCCTTTCACAACCATTTCACAACCACGTCCCAACCACGTCACAACCACGTCCCAACCCTTTCCCCACCACTTCACAACCAGGTCCCAACGAGTGGGTTCGTGGGTGTGGGAGGGAGAGAGGGAGAGGAAGGAGTGGGACGAGAGGAGAGGAGAGGAGAGGTGAGGAGAGAGGAAGGCGGTGGCGGGATGGCGTGGGCGCAATCGTTGGGAAGGCACCACGCACGTGCGTGGCAGAGACCGACGCCATGCGTGAGAGGAGTGCGATGGAACAAGGAGGAAGGGAGGAAGGCGAGACGGGAGGACGTGCGCCACCAAGCCGTTGCCACGCAAGCCTGGAACCTGGCCGTGCTCACCTCCGTGATGGCCGTGGCCACGTGGAAAGCCGTGGAACACTACGGGAACCAAGTGGTGGAAAGGAAAAAAAACAAAGTGGTCGTGGTGGGATCGGGATTCGCAGGGGTCCGAGTGGCCAGAAGAATGCAAGCCGACGTCACCATGCTGGCCAAACGAGACTACTTCGAATTCACACCAGGCGTTGCACACGCCATGGTCGATGGAACGCACAAACAACTCACCATGAAACTGGAAAAAGCAGTGCCCAACGCACGCGTCGAAATCATCGGAAACAACGACGTGGTGGACGTAGAAGATGGATACGTCCACGTACACGGGAAAACCTTCGCCTACGATTACCTCGTCCTGGCCACCGGAAGCACGTACACGCCGCCGTTGAAACCGTCGAAAATCGAAGAAAGGATGCACGTGAGAGAAAGAGCCTTCCGAATCTGCGCCGAAGCGCTGAAGGATGCGTCCAACGTGCTGGTCATCGGAGGCGGTGTCGCAGGGGTCGAACTCGCAGCGTCCTTCGTGTCGCGATACCCGCAGAAAAAAGTGTACCTCGCCGACGAACACGATCGATTGCTGTACAAGCTGCCAAGAGAGGCCTCCGTCTATGCGGAAAAAAGACTCCGCGACAAAGGCGTGCGTTTGGTGCTCGGAGAAAGGATCAAATCCAGAGGGATGAATGGAAGAACGAAAGGGTTCGAATGCACCACCAGCGGAAATACCATCGAAGTGGAAGCGGTGTTCTTCTGCTCGGGTAAGAAACCCAACTCGGAGTTTGGGAAAGTGGGTCCAGGAGAACCGCTGCTGGAATGGAATGAAAAAGGATACATCCGCGTGAACGAATGCTTGCAGTCCACGCGATCTGGACGCATCTTCGTGCTGGGAGACGTGCGAGAGAAGCAAGAAAGGGAATACATTGCGGGGCAAGCGGAAAGGGAAGCAGATTACGTGGTGAAGTGCATCCACCGGCTGTTGGATGGGAAGGAAGAACTGCCTCCGTTCCGGCCGGGTGCCGTGCGGCTGTCTGTAGCCTTAGGGCCCTCCGATGGGTTGATGGTGAATGGTGATCGCTTGGTGGCCAAAGGGATGGTCGTGCCACTTGTGAAGCAGGTCATCGAGCGGTGGACCATCTGGTTCCTAGCCAAGCGATATTTTGATTTCCACCGTCGCATGGCCGCGCACCTGGCACCTGCGCTGGTGTGATTGTTGGTCCCGGTACTCAGCTTGTCTTTCGTTGCTGTTGTGGTTCGTATGTTTGGCCACAACGGCAGTCAATAATTTTTTTTTGCATTCCATGTCTTTTTCTGGTCCATTGCATGCGGTTGAATCTTCTTGGAACGAGGTGTATGCGGAAGGGATCCGTGTCGTACCATCCCAGCAAAGACAAAATTGTCTCCCTCGTGGAACGGAGGAAGCTTTTACTCCACTAGGTCGCATGCAATCCGCCTCCGATTGGGAGATGGGTTGAAGGAGGTCTAGAACAGCCGTTGGAGGTGCTCTCTCGTCTTGCTGCGGTGGTTGTAAGAAGGACGTGACATTGCGACTGAATTTTCCTCGGACCGGCAGTTCTTTTCCAGACATGAATCTGGACGTGGAGGACGGACCAATTCCTGTAGAGCATGCCATTGGTTGTCATCACCTTTCTATCTCTCGCATGGCACGTCTAGTTGCACCATCCAGGTCTCCTCTTCCTGGTTCCATCGATCCAGTCCCGTCCCCCAGAAGAGAAGAAACTCCCTCTGCTTCGGTTGGCTTCGCACCCTTTTTTGCAGCAGATGCACCCGTTTCTCTTGGTTTGAGGTTGACAGGGAGGTCGGAAAAAAGAAGGGTGTATCTGCTCCGCCGACGAGGGTGTGACAATCCACGTGGTCTCGACGGACATTCGGCCGCCATGCCGCGCCATGCGTTGAATTTGGAGGATCAGATGGCATCTGCGGACCTGCCGAAGGGAAGAAGAGGGAAAGCAAAGCGAAAGAGGAACGAAGTGGAAGAGAAACAAGAACGAACGACGCGTTCCGACGAAGGCAGGAAGATCTTGCGAGAAGCACGCCGACAACAAGAAGAAGTGGAAGCCGAAGCAAGAAGCGATGGAGCGGATGCCATCGATGTGCGTGAGATAGGAAAGCGTTTCCTGGAAAAGAAGGAACAGCTGGGATCGCATTCGGACGTGTCCGAAGACGAGGCCGACGATTGGGAAGACTTGGAACGTGTCCGTTTGGAAAAGGGAGAGTATGTGCGTGGTAACGACGTGGACGTGTCCGAAGCGGACGAACGCGCCATCGAAGCGTTCAGGAAGAAAGATGGAGAAGGGCAGAAGACCTTGGCCGACGTCATCCTGGACAGAATCCGAGAAAAACAGGAAGGTGTGGACGAAGAGCAGGAACGTGGTCCATGGACGAGCGCACAGACGGTTGCACCTCGTGGCATGGACGAACAAGTGGTCCAGATATACAGGGGTGTGGGGGATCTGATGAAGAGGTACACTACAGGGAAGGTTCCCAAAGCATTCAAAGTCATCCCAAGCCTGCACAATTGGGAAGAAGTGCTCTACCTTACCGAGCCCGAACACTGGTCGCCCCATGCCACCTACCAGGCCACTCGCTTGTTCGCATCAAACCTGAGCGCCAAACAAGCCCAAAGATTCTACTCCCTTGTGCTTCTGCCCAAAGTCAGAAAAGACATCAAAGAAAGCAGGAAGCTGCACTTTGCACTGTTCCAGGCGCTGCTCAAGGCGACCTACAAACCGGCTGCGTTCTACAAAGGAATCCTGCTGCCCCTCTGCCGGTCGGGCACGTGCACCCTTAGGGAGGCAGTCATCCTATCCAGCGCGCTCCAAAAGGCATCGATCCCGGTCCTGCACTCTGCAGCTGCGATAATGAGGGTCGCCACGATGGAATACTCTGGTGTGAACTCTTTCTTCCTCCGAGTTCTACTGGACAAGAAGTACGCATTGCCCCTCAAGGTTGTGGATAGTCTTGTGGACCACTTCATGAGCTTTGTCAAGGAAGAAAGGGAGTTGCCTGTGGTCTGGCATCAAGCCTTGCTGTGCTTCGTGCAGCGATACAAGGCAGACATTAGACCCGAAGACAAGGAGAGTTTGCTAAAACTTATTGAGATCCAGCATCATTACTTGGTGTCGCCCGAAATAGCCAGAGAGCTGCAGCACGTTCCGCAAGACAATGCAAACAAAAAGAAATTGGCGAAGCTTCCAAAGCCCATGGAAGAAGATATGGCAGAGCTCCCCCCGGTACCTCTAGGGGATATCTGAGCGGTCGGTGCTCGTCCCGAAATAATTGCTCGCCACCCACCTCCATGTTTGGTGTACGTAAAGGGAAATAAATGGTTCAAAGGTGCAGACTGAACCTGTCTGCGATTGCCTTTGAACGGCACCCTTGCAATCGATGAGCAGCCTACATCACTTGATGGCTATCGGCAGGGGTTTCCGTGAAACAGCATGTAATTACAAAGCCTTCCTCGACCGCCCGTGTGATTTTCTATGCAGGCGAGCCAAGGACGCAAAGTTACAGGTGCGACTTGCATGTATTCTGTGTACTTGGTGCTTCTCCAACATGTAGAGTGGCGTTAGAGTGATTGCTGTTGTACCTGGTATTCTTGATACTTGGTTTGACCCTAGGACAGGGTGTGGTCTTGTGCCATCAGATCTCTCAGTTGCTCAGGGGTTGGGTTTCTGAGTGTGCGCTTGCATGTTTGGATTCCAAAACCTGTCTTCTGTAAGATGTGTGCCCGTGCTCTCTTCATGGAGCCTTTGAAGTGCTCCCCGCAGAAGCAGCAAACCCAAACGGGATTCCCCCGATCAACATGATATCCAGTGATGAAATTGCACGTCTTGAGGAATTCAAGTCCTACCTTGCTTTCCTTTCGAAGGACGTGTTGCCCTGTGCCGTTGCATTGCGTGCCATTCACCGTGTGTCTTGTTTCCTCCCCTGTCCCTTCTTTCGTTGCCATGGACCTATCCCTCTCTTCTCCAATGAGCCTCTGTTCTTGTTCAGATGTCATCTTGACCAGCTGCTGCAGGCAGGGCTGGATCCCTTCTCCAGGCTTTCCTAGCATGTGCGCCCTGGCACGTTTCATGGATCCCCGGAACTCCCCGCCGCAGAAGCAGCACCTCCAGGCCGGATTCCCTTTCTCCACTCGATGGTCCGTGATGTACCCGCCTTGGATGAGAAAGTCAAGTCCAGACCGGAGACGCCTTTGATGGACCGCGGCAATCTCTAGCGAGGTTCCCATTGGTTCTTCAGAGGCCTCGTGTGTCCTGTCTTCCGGGTAGTGTTGGATCCGGCTGTGGACAGCTCTGTTCCGCGTCTGGGCAGCATCTTGCATCGTTCTGTCCTCTTCCAGGTCCAACTGCACGGCCACTTCAAGCTTCTGTCGGTTTTCGGCTTCCAGTTCTTTCCTCGTCCTCTTGCAAGGCTGCACTCCTTTCCCAGGCACTTGCAAGAGGTGTGCTCTGGCACGTTTCATGGATCCGCGGAAGCACTCTCCGCAGTAAGCACAGGTCCATGCTGGGTTTCCTCGATCCAATCGATAGGCCAGGAGGAGTCCACCACGTCGCAATGCTTCTGCGCCCATGCGACAGGTAGGATCGACGTTGTCTTTGGTGCTTCGACCTGGACCAACGGGCAAGTACCTGTTCACGACACCATGGTTTTCTCTCGCTCCTTCCCTCGCCCTTTGGTCGGCCAGCAGCAGCGTTCGGCTGGATCCTGGGAGCACGTCTCCACGCGGACATGGTTGCACGCCGCATCCAGCGACGCCCAGCAGGTGCGCTCTAGCTCTTCGCATGGAGCCACGAAAGGTGCTTTGGCAGAGGCTGCAACGCCACACGGGGTTTCCTTTCTCCGAACGCACGTCTTCTACCAAGTGCAAGGATCGCAACAAAGCCAAACCAGACAGAACCACGTTCAAACCATCTTCGTGAAGCGGTGCAGCGCACGGCATGTCCGCCATCGCCATCGCCACACCCTGCCGATGCAGTTGCACCCTGGCGTTCGAAACCGAACCTCCCTCGATGCCCCTCGCCTGGCACACGAAGGACGCGTACGGAAGACACGTACCCCCGCCAGTTGCACCCTCCACACCCTCCCGGGGAATCGTGCTCCCTCGACAGTCCTTCGGAGAGCAGGGGTGTCTCGATCCCCCTCTACGCGAGAGGTATCGATATCTTTCGAGAAAGTGTCGAAGGTCCATCGAGATCCGAGGGGAACGTGGTCCAGAGACGTCGGCGCGACGGCATGGACGAACGCCATCCGCTCTGTTTTCGCTGCAAATGCGAGCGTGCACGTGCCGTGGTCCGTCAGAGGGAAGCCTTGTGTGCGTCATGCTTGGAGGAAGTGCTCCACCTGCGCTTCAAATCGCAGCTGCGTCGTGATCCGCGGCTCGACAGCCGGACGAAGAACCGTCCGTCGAAACGCACGTCGAAGGAAGCGTCCGCGGAAGAACACACGACGAAGCTGGCGATGGCGTGTTCTGGAGGGACCGCCTCGTCGGCCATGCTTCGCATGCTTGCGCACGTGCAATCCAGGGAACCAGGGAGAGCGGAACGAGGCAGGATGGCCTTCGCCATGGAAGCTTACGTGGTCGACGAGTCGTGCCTTGCCGACGAACAAGACGAAGGAACGACGAAGCAATTCGCCGCTCGCGTGGCGGAAGAGGCCGTCAACATCGTCGGAGAAAGCAGGAAGACGCAAGCAGATGTCGAAAGCTGCGCCGGACGCGGCGAATTCCTGGCCTTCCGTGCGCACGTCTTGCCTTTGGAAGACGTCTTCGACGAGACGTCGAACGGGACAGAAAGGAGACGACGATGTCGCGAACTCGTGCTCGGCGTGCGAGACGAAACAGGAAGGGAAGATTTGATCGCACATCTTCGGATGCAGCGGTTGCGAGCCGCGGCCGAAAGCGGAGGTGTCGATTTGCTGCTGTTGGGCGAGTGCGCCACGCGTATGGCCGTGCGTGCCATCGCCGAAACCGTCAAAGGAAAAGGATACGCCATGCCTGGGAACATCCAGCTCGCCGACAGTAGGCTGGGAAAGGATCGACCCACGGTGCTGAGACCACTCCGAGACAGCGTGGCGAAGGAATTGGCGTTCTACTGCCACTTTGCAGGGCTGAGACTCCACGAAAAGCCGTGGCGTGTTGTGCAAGGCACGACCTTGAATGGCCTCTCGGATGAATTCGTGGCCACATTGCAAGCCAACCTACCCAGCAGTGTGTCCACGGTGTTTCGAACCGTCGAGAAGATCCAGGCGTTTCCGTTCAACGAAGAATGGGAGGAGTTGAACACGGACTTCCAAAGCTCCTGCACTATCGAACCTGCAAAAGCACCTACACTGTGCACCTTGTGCCTGGCACCCCTTTCGAAGCGCGAACTGAATGCGAGGGATCAGATCGGCCAGATGAACAAGCAAGACGGGACTGTGCTGTGCAGATCCTGCCTGGTGCAGATTATGGGAACGGATACCACAGTCGTTGCAAACCTTCCCAAGAGCATGAGGCACAGATCCCACGATAGTGTGGAGGGGAAGTCCCAACGCAATGAAGCGGCCAGGGCTTCCATTGCCGAGTACCTGTTGGATGAAGAGGAGTAAAGGAAAGCACATTATTACATGCCATGAATCCGTGCACTTATTGATTGACCGTGGCCAGTGGTCTTCGGCGGCCGCGTAGAAGCATCCCCGTGCTGGTTTGCTTCTGATGTGCATTCCTGGTGATTCTACCACTGGCAGTGCGATCAGAGGACCTGGTTACCATTTTCCTCCTCAGTTTGTACATCCCCCGATTTTCCTGCGGTGTTGACTCGATTTTGGTTGACGACCCAATCTTGCTGACTGGTGGGCTGTCCGTCAACACCGCTTTTGTTGGACATTCCTGGGCCCTTCGAATGGGGCTGTCAAACACCAGTGGCACCGCAGACATAGCTCCAAAGCTTGCAAAGAGATTATCCAATAGCTTATTGGTCGGATCCTTTCTCTTCCTCTCGATGTGCTCAGGCCTTTCCACATGTTTGGAATATTCATCAAAACTTACCGAACACACCTCACAGTACCCCGCGCGAGACACCCTCCATTTTAATCTCTTGTTTTCCTGGCTATCCCGCTTTTTCTTAACACCTTCTGGCTCACGTTGCTTTGTACGGGCCTTTTTGGACTTCGAGCTACTTCCATTTTTCTCGGGGAACACAAAAGGACATGTGCCCGGAGCAGCATCGAAATCGAGGTAAGGTAGGCCCATGCGCCCATCCTTTGTGCGTGGTATCTCCTTCACGACGGGTTTGAACTTGCCAGAGAGATCTTCAATCATCAAAACGGGGAGTTTGGGTGTTGCTTCTTTCTTCTCCAAGGCCAACCGCTCTTCGAGGTCCAGCTTTCTGCTTTGCTTCTCAATGTGTTCGAACCGCACGATCTTCATGCCGTATCGTGCGCATATCTCTGCGTGGGTGAGGCCGCGAGGGAGTTCCTTGGCCTGTTCAGTGGCCACCTTAGCCAATTTCGAGGCTCTTCCGCTGCCTCTGATTTCCTGGGTGGAAGATGCATGATTTTGTTTGTTCTTCCAGCTCCTTTCGTCTCGTGTGAGGATGTGTGTGACTTCTTTGTTGAGGGTGTACACAATGCGTGTGGGTCTGTTCGACTTCGAAAGCACCTTTTTCGCCATTTCCAATTCGTGCTTCTCGTGCAGATCCAGGAAGTAGACTGCTTGTCTTCGCTTTCTACTGGATCTTTTATCCACCTCTGTTCGTGGCGGATCGTTCTCTTTGGGACAGGGTCTGCCAGGCTGCACTGCGTTCCTGCTTTGACCCCTGAGTGGCACTTCCTTCCTATCCGCACCATGTACCTTTCGCGTGCACCCATCGTCTTCTTTCCCATCAAAAGCTGCGTTTCTGCACCTCTTCTTGTCCCTGTTCTTCGTGCCCTTCACGGGTCTCTTTCCATCGCCATGGACGTCCGTTTCTCGTCTGGTTTCGCCCACCACGGGAACGCTACGCGCCTCTTTCGCCCACGTTTCGCCATCTTTTCGTCCCTCTTCCTCCGCTTCCTCCGCCATCGCCACGTGCAGGCACGCGTCCGACGAACCGCCGAAGACGTTTGGGTGGAAAGTTTTCCCGCGCAAAATTCGTGCCGTTTCCGAATCCAAGGGAACCGTGTCCGGACGGGTACGGTTGCGAATATTCGGGCCCATTCGCACGGCGGGTCTGTTGGGACCCTGGAAGCTGGGTGGTGCACAAGTTGTGTGTCTCCTTGCAGAGGAAGGACAAGAGAGGCGAAGGAGAGAAATGGAATGATGTGTGCAAGTACGAGTGACGATGCAAGAAGCTTGGAGTGGATGCTGAATAGAACCTGGTTGGTGGATCCATGCAAACCCAGTTGTCCACCTGCAAACGATGACCCCCAACTTGAATTTGGAATGCCCCTACGAATGCAGACGCGGTGCGAAGAAAACGTACAGAAGGACGCAAGTGGACGTGCAAAGTGCGAGACTCCCGTTACATTTCAGTGGTTTTATCACACGGGGTTTGTGCAAGGATGTCCATCCAAAGTGCAGCATCAAACATGCCGTGGCATGCTTCTCGGCGGCACATTTGGAAGCATGAACCAATCACTAGAATTTCCGGGCAACCCTGTGGTGCCGGAACCTCATGTCGCTTCCACGATCCATCCACACTTCACCAAAAACTCAAAAACTCGGAGAGCCTTCACTTGGTCAACCTGGAAAAATTCAATGGCAGCTGAAGGATCAACGCTACCATTCTCCCGTGACTCGAGCATAAGTTTGCGCTTCATACTTAAATATTCTGCCGGCATTATTCTTGACACAGCACACAACTCCCTCTCCCCAGCGGTCAATACTTCATGTCCAGGAAAGAGGGAAATATCAAGCAAAGGATTCTGTTGCTTGCTACCACCCGTGCCTCTCTGGAGGGCCAGAAGCTCTGCAGAGCTTGACCGCTTCTGCATAGAAGGGATTGATGGTCCGATCTTCTGCGTTCCTTCCTCGGCGCCGGATCGAGCTAGATAACGATCTGCTCTTGAAACACCTGGCGGTTTTATGCTGCTACTTTGGAGGTACGGAGCAGATTCCATGGCCTTCAACCTCTGTTTTTCAAACTCCCGGCGCTTGGCATCTGCCTCATAAGCATCCACCTCGGGTAAGGTATGCAAACCAAGCCGGCGGTACTGCTTCAACTTCTCTATGCGTGCACGAAGATGCTCCTCTACTGCGAGCCCTTCCATCAGTCTCCTATGATCTTCCTCACTTTGAAAACGAGCAAAAACGCGGAATTGTGCGTGCAGGGAGCGCTCTTCGGGTGTGCGCTTTTTGTCCAGTGCCATGATGTGCTTAATGTTGAGGAGCCCCCTCTCCAATATGAAGTTTTTCCTACGCTCCCTCTCGTCCAGCCTGTAGCTGTAAATCTCAAGTTGCCTCTCTTTTTGCCTTGTCTCTTCTTCTGTATCACTTTCCTTGAAGTCCATCTCAGCAAGCGGAACCTCCGCATCGATGTCAAAGTCTGGGTCAAATTCATTCCGCTTTGCATGGTACCCAGATACCTCTTGCAGATTCCCTGCAACACGACTCGGCTCTTCCGAGTCCAAAGTGGGCGGTCTGCTTATTCCCCTGCCGCTGGCACCGTCTGCTCCAACTTTGACGTCCTGTCCCTGATCCTCGCTTCCCTTCTTCCGTGCGGAAGATTTATTCCCAATCCCTGTGCCCTTCCCCCCTCCCTCTGCATGCTGTTGTTGCAATCCATCTTGGGGCCCTGTCTCCTCCACGGTAGGCTGTGATTGGATTGCCATCCCTCCTTCCGGCCCGATGATGCGAGTCAAGTCAGGCAACGGAAATGTGCTCACATTGATGTATGTGTTGATGTAGTGTTCTCGGCATTGAACACTGGTTTTTGTGCCCACGTGCTCGGCCACTTCTGGCCAGTTATTCAAGCCATACATCTCGATGGCCTCCAGCATCAGCAGCTCTTCATCGGCACCCCAATCCATGACAAACAGCGGAAAAGAGATGTTGTCCACTACTCTGTATGCATGGGTGTTGGAGTGCGGGTACAATTCAACCCCAATGCTGAAGCATTCCAGACAAAGGTCGAAGTCTGCGCATTCTGCGCATTTGATCCGGACGGAATGTGAGATGTCTCTTTGGCAATAGTTGCAGTGGTAGAGCGCCTTTTTCTTCCCTGCATTCCCTTTGGTCATGACGGTGTCCGTCACCTTCTTCCTCTTCGTCCTGCATGTTTCGTTCGTTCAATTGCATGGGTCAGTCACGAATTTCCAACCGACGATGGTCCGTCGCGCGTCCCAGTTTGAATTCCACCAGCTTTTCCTGTCGAGGATCCGATTGGAATCCGTCACGAGTCGGAATTTCCTCCAGTTTCCCCCCATCGATCTAGCGTCCACGTCCACGATCCGCATACGCGTTCTCGAGCGGCATGGACGTCTCAACGCATCGCCATCATGGCAGTCCATTCGAGCACCTCTGCACCAGTGCTGTGTTGTTCCTGTCGGTTTCTCGTCCCATGCATCCACCGCTCTCCGCTTGGTTTCCGCATGCAAACCGTTCGCATCGTTTCCACCTCCCATTCCTCCTCCACGACGTTCGCTTCGCTCCACACGCACCGCACGAGGAAGGAAGGTGCGCCTTCCATGGCGTCGGCGCGCACGATAGGGTTTCGTGGTCCCAAACCGTATCGATGGGGGGACGTCGGGGACAAACCGTACCTGCACCACCTGGGCGGAGGATCGACTGATGCAAGCCCACCACATGCCATGGGAAGAGGTGTGGATGGGAGGAAAAGACAAGGATGGATGGGACATGGCGTAGGAGAATGCATTACACAGGAACGAAGACCACCACCTGCATGCGTGCGTGCACACGGAGGTTGGTGGGTGGGGGTGGAGATGTCCTGGGTTGCGGAACCGATGGAATGGACCGTCCGTCCAACCCATGCAGGGTCCAGTGCAATGCGCATTCAACCTCGAGATCCCTCGGGATGGAAAACTATTGGGTCACCAAAGGTGGACCCTCGATGCCTTGAAACGTTGGACAACAACGCAGCTCCTTCTGTGATTTCATCGCACGCTGAAGCGAAGTTGGACGTCGGCGATTCTCCATGGATTGAAGAGGAGTCAGAATGCCTGTACGTCGGTACCTGGTTCCACATGCGTTGCACTTTGATCGTCGCATGCTCACAGCGTCAGCGTCATTTATGGGCGTGCAAAGCAATCGCATCCTCGTCGATACAAGGAAAGAATCACGCACCAGCTGAGGTTTGTGCGCAGGTCCCTTGCGCCATTGTGGCGATTCTGCATCGGCGGGTCGGCGAATTGGAGGGTCCACGAGGTCAGTTTTCCATGCACGCCGTGGTTTTCGTGTTCTCCCTCTGTCCGCATCTCTATCTGGATGCGCTGCTTGATTCGTATCGTTTGCTTCCCACGATGGTTTCGTGCACCATTTCACGTCTGCATCGATGCCCTTTCGACGGCCCAAGACCACGATTTGTTTTCCCACCCGATTCCATGGAGATGACGTAACGACCCGTCGTGCTACACCTCTCACGCACCGGTGACCCCGCAGTGATCGCACGGACCGCCTGCACGATATTGGGATTGTTGTTTACCGCATCCTTTGTTTCCATCTCGTTCCGCATGCGCAACTTGGATCGCACGCCATCCTTTTTCTTCGGCCATCTTCTCGGCCAGCCACTCGAGTTCCCCGTCGCTGGCTGGCCAAGCGAGGCGTCGATCTTCATCCACTCGGACCAGGCAGTAGGCTTTTCTGTCGGTGCTTCGACAGGTGCAGGTGTCGTGCAGGAGGGTTTCCAGGTCGCAGGGGGCGTGGCTGCATCCTGCTGTCATCCCACGCGCCATGCTGTGGTGGTCTTGGCTTGGATGGTGGTGTTCCACACGTCCCTCTGCACCGGACCGTGTCTGTCACTCGTTGTCCACACGACGTCTCTCGTTCGGACGTCCCTTTCCACCCAACAGTCGATGGGAAAAGGACCCAAACCGACCCGATCGAAACCAGGTGGAAAAGGAAAAGAAAGGACAGGCACCATCCGACGAAGGGAGACCAGAGGGAGGGGAGACACGGTCCCGTCCCTGGCAGAGGAAGAAACGAAGACCACCGAGAACCTCGCATGGAGCGAAGAGGAAACGGTCGAAAGGGAGAGGGGGGAGAGGGTGGGAGGGAACCCGAT
>JBBULP010000414.1:0-54000 GCA_038048775.1 Picocystis salinarum | reverse complement strand
GTGTGGGAAATGGGGTGCAACTGCTCGGGTGGAACGGAAGGACGGGATCCCTCCTGCCTCCTTCCGGGGCAGGAGAAGGAAAGCGGGGGGTGTATCTGGTCCCCAGAAAGGGGCGTGTCTGGTAGGGAAGGGACGCACCTCCACGTGTGCTACGACACACCCACACCCACGATGGCGACACCGGCGGCGATGGCCACGGGAATGCGCACGTGCGGCGCACCTGTGCGTGCACGTGCGCGCGTGAACCGAAGAGGATGGACGGAGAAAGGACGTGGAAGGGCTCGAAAAGCCACCGCGAGGGTGGATTCGGTGGATGCGCCTTCCTTCGACGCCGTAGAAGACGCCGTGGCCGCCATCCGACGTGGCGAAGCCGTGGTGGTGCTCGACGACGCCACGCGAGAAGACGAAGGAGACCTCATCCTCGCCGCGGAAAAAGTGACCGAAGCCACCATGGCATTCGTCGTCAGACACTGCAGCGGCGTCGTGTGCGTCGGCATGCGTGGCTCCGACTGCGATCGACTGGGATTGGCTCCCATGGTGGCCACGCACCTCAACGCAGATCCAAACCGCACTGCATACACCGTCTCCGTGGACCTGAGCATCGGCGTGTCGACGGGGATCTCTGCGGCAGACCGCACGAAAACCATACATGCACTCGCCAATCCAAACTCCACGCCAGACACGTTCCGAAGACCTGGACACGTGTTCCCGCTGCGATCGAGGACGGGTGGCGTGCTGGCACGACGTGGACACACCGAAGCGGCCGTGGATCTGGCGAGGTTGGCGGGATGCTTCCCGGCTGGCGTGCTCTGCGAGCTCGTGAACGACGACGGATCCGTCATGCGACTGCGAGAATGCGACAAGTTCGCCAAAGCCAACGGGCTCTGCATGATCACCATCGATCAACTCGTGCAGCACATCAAACGGACGGAGCGGCAGGTGAACAAGGTGGCCGCATCCAAAATGCCGACGGAACACGGGGACTTTGTGCTGCATGCATACGTCAGCGAGCTGGACGGAATGGAGCACGTGGCCGTCGTCAAAGGGGACATTGGAGACGGCGAGAACGTGCTGACAAGGCTCCACTCGGAATGCTTGACGGGGGACATATTGGGATCGAAGCGCTGTGATTGCGGGCCTCAGCTGCAAGCTTCCTTGGACATGCTGGAAAAGGAAGGTTCCGGTGTGGTGGTGTATCTGCGCGGCCACGAAGGACGGGGCATCGGGCTGGCGGAGAAAATACGGGCCTACCACCTCCAAGACCAAGGACGGGATACGGTGGAGGCAAACTTGGACTTGGGGCATCCCATCGATGCGAGGGATTTTGCAGTTGGCGCTCAGATATTGACAGACCTAGGGGTGCAATCCGTGCGTCTCATGACCAACAATCCCTCCAAGGTGACAAGTCTGGAAGAGTACGGGGTCAGGGTCACAGAACGCATCTCGCTGTACACGCAGATCCATCCGGAGAACGAAAAGTACCTGGAGACGAAACGGCTGAAGATGGGACATTTATTCAGCAATAAACCCGAATGCGATCATGACCACTGAGCACAACAGGCCCAGGATGCCTATAGCACAAAACCTGCCAGGGACGGTCCAGGGCAACGTTGTGCCGTGGGGTACGTCCTCCGAGAAACTTGACCATTTCGTTGGTCCGAATGAAATTTTTGCTTATGACGAGGCCTCCGACAGGCGTTCTATCTCTTTGAGCTCGAGTATCCCGCTCACATCCGGATCGTAGATGGCGTTGGCGATGGCCTTGGCGACCACGTCCACGCTGACGGGTGGAGCGAGGGCGAGGTCGGACGCTGGGAGCTTCTTCAACGCGTCGGTCAGCCCTTCAGGCAGGTTCTTCAGCACACCTTCGAGCGGTTTGCCGACGTTTCCCAGCGGGAGCACGACGTCTCCCACCCTCTTGTCGCCATAGATGAATCCAGGTCGGACCACCACCCCTTGTTCGGGAAACTCTCGCAGCACAGCTTCTTCGGCTCTCTTTTTCCCGCTGAAGTAGCCCGTTCTCTTCTTGATTTCATCGGGGATATTGTAATCGTAGACGGAGACGAACACGAACTTGGGCACGGATTTTTTCTTGGCGGTGCTTACGGAATTGACGGTGGCGTCCCCACACACGCGTTCCATGTCTGCGACGGTGCCGAATCCACCGATGCAGGACACCACGGCGTCGACGCCTTCCAAGCAATCGATCCAGCTGTCTTCGTCGAACACGTCGGCTCGGATCCAAGTCACTCGATTGGCCCATGCGCCACCGTCGGACGGTGGCGGTCCGCTACGATTCACCGACACGACTTTGGCTCCTTTGGCCAGCAGCGCACGACACACGCCAGATCCCACGAATCCACTCCCACCGAGCACCACCACGGATTTGGTCTTGGGTGCGGCCAGTTCCGCTTTCGGCGTTTCCACCGCTCGTTCTTCTTTGGTGTCGTCCACGTCGACGGTGCTCTCGCCATCCGCAGCACGCAGCACGTTCTTCCTTCCTGGACGTGCACGTTGGGCGAACTCTCGTCTCTTCCGCTCCTGCCATGGATTCGCCTTCCCACGCACGTGTCCAGCACGGCTTGCCATCCCACGCATCTTCCTTGTCGTCGCTTCGGATCGAACCGTCGTGTTACGTGCGACGCGTGAACACGTCTGCGCCACGTCGTGCGCTCGTCTTCGTGTCTGTTTCGACGTGTCCAGTCCACTGGATCTGCACCTTCCATGTACCGTCGAGGATCCACGAACGAGCACGGACCGCTCTCCCATGGATCCTAGGTGGAGGTGCTCCCGACGACCGTCCTCTTCGCCTACCGGTGTCCGGTCGGATTCGACCCTTCCACCCTTCCATCGTCGAGAAGGTTCGAAACGAAACGAAACCAATCGAGACGGGAACGAGACAACCAAACCAACCACGGACGTGTGGAGTGGTGAGATGGCCAAGGTAGTGACGAAAGATGCCAAAGATGCGTGGAAACGTCCGTGGGATGAACACCCCTTCGTGCCGTGGGGAACACTGGCGACGACGTAGGCAACGCGTGGACGAATGACAAGCGCGATCCACGAGACCAAGGCGGAACGGAACCGCAAGAACGGGCGGAGGCAGTCCCCGTCGATGTCTCATCGCCAATTCGACTTCGGTTTGCACGGGAATGTGCGGATGAAGCACCGATGAAGAATGGCAAAGATGAGTGCAAATACGTTTGTTGCCATGTATCATTGGGGAGACTTGGACCTCAACGGAAAAACGTCACCATTTGAATCACCAACGGGGATGGGAGCCAACTTGCAACCTAAATTGTGACTTGCTTGTTTGCGAAATGGACTGGTGTACGAGATTGTGCGAGCCAACGGAGGAAGGAAATGATTGCAAGCGCCCGCTACGAACATAACGGCAACACAAGCGGAGAATCGTCCCACATGCCGTTTTGTAATGTAGAAGACCATTTTAATCCGTCCAAGATGCTTGGCATCGAGAATTGTTCGACAAATACAAGGAAACCTTTGCGAAATGGAAGGGAGGACGCTAGCTCAACGGCTACACACAATTGCATCGCATGTTTCATGCGCACACCACCATCTCCTATCCCCCGCGATGGCGGACCACGTCACATGGACAAGAACACGAGGAATCCTACGCTTGCAAGGACGTTTGCCATACGTTCACACATATGTCAACGAACGTCAAGTTATCACCATGAAAGCATCCGATGGATACAAATGGCGCGTGCGTCTTGCCCCCCTACATGCACGCATGGATTCGAAACGAAAATAGACAAAGGGCACTTTGCCATGCAATGTTTGGGTACGTCTTCAATTCTCATGCCTAACTTGCAATGCTATGGTAAGCAAAGAAACTACGTCAAGAATGCGATTGCGAATAAGGCAACAAAGTATATTGAACAAAATGCAAGGAAGGTAGTTGCGGATGAGAGTACACACTCTAGGGACAAAATTGTAGGACCATCGGTGGGTAGATGACAACGTAAAGCCATGATTTCTTGCTCGAAGGACACAAACTGGGTGGGATTTTTGTCCCGTGGAACACGCTTGTTTGTTCGCTTGCACATAATCGTGCGTGGTGGAAAAGTGTCTTCCACCTTGCTTGTACGTGTAGACCACGAATCCGTCCGCTCGATCGATGCGTGGCACATGCTCTCAAGTGTGCGGGAACTTTCATCGACCAAATGTTCCCCATGCGGGGATCACCCTGCGTTTGAGAGGAACTTCGAATCCATCATCGTTTGGGTTTTGCGAAAGACAAGCTCGTGCTCCCCCCTCTTCGAATGCTTCGGGTCCCACATTGTAAAGCGCAACGAACATTTGGAGGAATTGGGCCAAGAAAGGATGAAAGAGATGAAACGACCACAAATGCGGAAGATCGTGTGTACAGGCACGAAACCGAGCATAGACCATGTTCTACGCCCTTGCATGAATCAGGACCATGGGACACCAGGACGATTTTGTGGGCGTCAGCCACCCTTCCGTGAAGGAATCCAAATGGTCGATGCCATTGCACGATGGGCTGCAGGTGGCAGGCAGGTGCAACTGGGCCTTGTCCGTCCAGAAAGGCAGGCGCTAGGATCTACCGCACCACGGGGACAAAGGCCTTCAACTGCGCACGTGGCAGGTGGGCACACACGTGCATGGGAAGCGTCCACCGGAGATGGTGGCAGCGTTTCCCATGCATCATGTGTACTGCTACGATTTACTCTTCTTCCGGTGCTTGTCGGAGGTATAGAACGTTGTTGCATCGTATGAGCACTTCGCCCAAGTTCCCCGCGAGTTTATCGTCGATCCATTCCTCGCAGTTGGCGAGCTGGAGGTTCATGTACGCGTCCACGGACACCAAGTATCCTATTGCACATCCAAGCAGTCCGCACGGACGGTTGGCACCAGCGCATCGTCGTAGCCTCGTCAGTCTATCGTCGTCCTCGTCCACATTACCGTACGTTCAAAACGCGCCGTTGACGTTTGCGCACCTCGATATTCCATCCCCCATTTGAGCTTGACGGCCACTTGCTTTCCCGTCAGTTCCGCCAGGAACGGTTTTGGATTGAGCGGCGTCATGTCCTTTTCGATCGTTCGTTGTTCCAAACGTCAGCCTCGTCCGTTCGCATCGTCTCACGTGTGCATTTACCTCCTCGTTCTCGTATCTCTTGCAGGCTTCGTTTTGGCGACGGACCCTCGTTTCGCGTACGACGCGCGTGGTTTCCATGGATTCGCTCCGTCCGTCGCACCTTTCGCTCGCGCGTCTTCCTTCCTCTCGTGTCCCACGAGCTTCGTTCCGCTTCCACCGCCGACAACTGCAGCAGCACTTGTTGCGACGCGCTCTTTCGCCGCGTGCGATGTGCAGTCCGCCGTCCCACTCTCTGATTCGTCTCGATTGCATTCCGCATTCGTCTCGATCGAATTCCGCATTCGCATCGATTGGATCTCCTCCGTTGGTATCGATTGGATCTCCTCCGTTGGTATCGATCGGACCTTCGGTAGGTATCGATGGGACGTAGCATTCGTATCGATGGGATCTTCGGTAGGTATCGATGGGGGGTGGAGAGGAGGGAAGACGAGTGCTTTCGAACTTCACCACACATCCCACGTGCCAAGTGGTGGTGTGTTGTGGTGGTGGTGGGAGATGGCGCAACACGCACACGACACGAGCATGCGCGACGTGGAAGACGACACATGCGTCACCTCGGAAGTGGACGGGGTCGCGGTGGGAAGGGAAGGGTCGGATGGGTGTTCCAGCCAAGGCACCGTGGATCTGGAAGCCGTGGTGGAAACCCGAAGGAAGAGAAACCAAACACCACGTTCCGCAACAACAAACGAAAGGAACAAGAAAAGGAGACGAAAAGACATCCCGTGCGTCCGACCAGGGATGAAAAAAGTCACGCAAGACAGAGATTTCGGAAACGATGCAGAAAACATACGGAAGAAACTCCGCCAAGTCATCCTGCCCATCTACCACGAGATGCAAAACAGCCCCCAAGTGAAAGTGGAATTGGAATGCAAGGAAGGAGATGTGCGCGTCCAGATGATCCCATCGATCTGGAAAAGGTGCAACAAGACCGCCAAAACCTGGCAGTGCAGCGCATCGGCACCCCCCGGACATTCCGCATGCCTGAAACACAAAATACATGCCATCATGAACGGATTTCCACCCCTGTACAAACTATACGTGCCCGATGAGGTTGCAAGCATGTTTCCCATGTCTGTCAAAGGGAACTTAACGATCCATAGCAAAAGAAAACTGTCTCTGCCACCATTAGGCACAGCTTCCAATGGTCCTCAGGAAGTAGAAGCACGTCCGGATCCCGTTCAAAAAGCACCCAAGGTGAAAGCAATCAAACAGAAGAGGGATCCTGTGTTCAGTACCCTGGAGGATGCGGCCGCCTACCATCAGGTGCTATGGGTGAAGCAGAAAGGCTATCCGTTCTGGCCGGCACAAGTCGTGGACCGAAAAAAGGCCAAGGTGCCCTTGCCGCCGTCCATTTATCAAAGCCAACTTGATGCCGTCCAATTCTTTGGGACCCGTGACTATGGATTGCTGCGTCCGAAATTTCCAGCCATGAGCTGGGCCGAGGGGTTAAGGAAGAACTTGGATACGGCCAAGCTCAGGAGCCTGCGTTTTGCCATCGAAGAGGCAAAATCGTTCCTGAACCCGGAACTGCAGATCAAGCCGGACGGTTGGTGGAATGTCGAGCCGATGGTAGAGTTCTTGGAAGGTTTCCAGGAAGAATTGGCTCTTCCTGCAGCGCAGGTACCCGCTTGGCCTCCCGGGGATATGATGTCGGTGGAAGCGGCCGATTTTGCCGTGCCTGGGTATGTGTTAGACTCCAGGCTCCCGCAGTACACATCGATACGGAAGTCCATCTGGACTCATGCCCTGGCGCCACGACGGCTCCCGAGCGAGGAGATCGAAGTCTGCAGTTGCACACCTTCCTCGGATGGCACTCCCTCTTGCGGAGAGGATTGCATGAATCGGAGGACATTTGTCGCCTGCGATCCAAAGACCTGTCCTTGCGGAAGCGCCTGCACCAACCGTCCGTTTCACATGCGCAAGTCGCCCAAGCTTGCACCCTTCCTGACGGAACACTGTGGATGGGGCGTGATCACCAAAGAACCAATCGACAAAGGCAGCTTTGTGATCGAGTACGTGGGCGAGATCATCGATGAGAAGGAGTGCGAGAACCGCTTGTGGGAGGCCAAAGAACGGGGGGAACGGAACTTCTACCTCATGGAGATCAACTCCAGCACAATCATCGACGCACGGCACAAAAGTAACATCGCACGTTTGATCAACAGCAGCTGCAAGCCGAACTGCGAGACCCAGAAATGGCACGACGCAGCCACCGGAGAAGTGAGGGTGGGGATATTTGCCTTGCGTGACATTCAAGCGGGGGAGCAATTGACGTACGATTACCATTTCGAGCACTATGGGGAGACGAATGCCACCTCGTTCCTGTGCAGGTGTGGGGCTCCAGATTGCAGGGGTCGATTGGACAAGATCGGTCGAGGGAGGTATCGGCAGGGTCACACGGTCTTTGTTCGTTTCAAGGACGGCATTTTTCATGAGGGAAAAGTCGCGCGGTACATCGAGGAGAAGGAATCGTTTGCCATTACGTTCTGGGACGGTCGGAAGGAGACCTTGCGTTTGCGTCCCAAGATGCACTTTTGGTCGGAGCTGGAACGCACCCCATTGGAGAGCAAGCCCGTCGTCAAGCACGACGACGTTGGCCGGGGGTTGACGTTCACCACGGAGGATCGCACGGTGTCTGGGGTGGTGGTTTCCTATCTGCCGGACGTGGACGCTCACGCGGTGTTGGATGACGAGGGACACCATTGGTACGTGTCTGTCGATGCCATTCCTCACGCGTGGCACGATTCGGACTCCCAGGGGTTGGAGATGGGCGAGTCCAGGCCAAGAACCACCCAGGATCGCGTGGCATGTACAATTTGAACGTGTGCGATTTTTCTGCCTGGCCATCCCTTCCCCATGGCAGTGCGTCTCGTCCGACCCTGGTCATCTGTCACGTCTTCGTTCGCGCGCTGTCCCGGCGGTCTGTGTCGCACGTGGACGTTTTCTTCGCACCGTTTCGTTCTCCTCTTCCTTCCCGCTTGCGTTCCTTTCTGGCATCGTCGTTGTCGATCGTCGTGGACGGTCTCCGGACAGGCACGCTTCCTTTCTTTTGCATTGGAAGTGCACCTGAACCATTCAGGTGCAAGGCTCACGAGCCATGGTGTTGGTGTCGGTGTTGCTTCGACACAGGATTGCATGCACGTGCATTTGGGAGACGTGTGACGACGCGTGCGACGACGTGGCCATGGACGCGGCATTTCGTGCGCCGTTGCGCGGTCGCGTGCGTGGAAGCAAGGACGACGCGCACGGACGTCGGACGGTGGCGTCTGCCGGTGCGGCGCACGACACGCCGACGATGTCGCGTTGGCGCCGTCTTTTGTACGAGCCGGAGTCGTGGTCGCGTTTGGACGAGCGTGCACGTGGTGCAGACGCACGTGTGCTACGTCGCAAAGGACATTTGAAAGAGCAGGACCAGCTGATCGAGTTCATGATGGCGATGCATTTGACGCACACGCCGATGGAAGTGATGCAGAAGATGGAACGATGGCTGCGCGAGCACGCGCAAGACGCAGAAAGGAGCACGCTGCGTCGATTGGTGCCGAGCGTGGGACGCATCCACACGCCGCTGCGTCTGGTGGAAGCGTTGAAAGAGTACGACGAACACGCGTCGTTGCTGCGACGTCGATTCGTCAAGCCGAACTTCGCAGAAATCCGACACGTGTTGAACATCGCACAGCTACGTGCGTCGGCCGAACAGCTGCGTCTCATCACCTTCGATGCAGACGGCACGCTCTACGCCGACGGACATCACATCGAACAAGAAGACGAAATCATCGGACACGTCGTGGCACTCCTGCGCTTCGACGTGCACGTGGCCATCGTCACTGCAGCTGGATATCCAGGAGACGTCACCAAGTTCCAAGGGAGAATACGCGGATTGCTGGCGGCCTTCCAACAGCTCCATCTGCCCAAAGCCATCACCGATCGGTTCCACATCATGGGTGGCGAATGCAATTATTTGCTCCGCGTCACCGAAGAGTACGGGCTGGAATTCGTGCCGGACGAAGAATGGCAATCCCAAGCCATGAGAGCGTGGGAAGAAAAAGACATCGAAGAACTCCTGTCAGAAGCGCAAAACGTGCTCCTCGAAACTGCCTCCTACCTGCGTTTGGAAGTGCAGCTCCTGAGGAAAGAGAGGAGCGTCGGGATCCTGCCGCAACAACCCACCATCTATGAAGTGCTGGAAGACATTGCCCTCTCCGCGCAACATCACCTCACCGGATCCAAAGTGCCTTGCTGTGCATTCAATGGGGGGAACGACGTCTTCGTGGACGTCGGGAACAAGTCCATGGGGCTCGAGGCGCTCATGGATTACTTGCAGGTGCAGCCCAACCAAGCGCTGCACGTGGGCGATCGGTTCACGGTCAGTGGAAACGACCGTGCCACGCGAGATAAGTGTCCCATCCTGTGGGTGGCCAATCCGGGAGAAACCACCTTCTTCATCAGCCTGCTCATGAACGACATCCAACAACAGAAGAAGACCCCGTACATTGAATAACCAAAATTGCATTACAAATCTTGCCTGGTGAGTCATGCCAGCGTCCAGCAGATCAGGACGGTACGAATGAGAGATTTATGCGTGGAAACAACGCCATTGGGCTGCTCTCCGGTTTTTCCACGCAAAGGCAACCCCATCCAAGTTGGCCCATGCTGGAGAAGAATCGCAAAGTAGGTTGCACCGCCATGTGCATGCAAAGGTACTGTTGCTACTCCCTCTGCCAACCTTGATCCCTTGCACCGCAAACAAAGGTTCCCTCAAAGTTCGAACTTTCGATGGCCTGGATTCTTCTCGTAATAAAGCGCGGCACCCCGTTTCACCAGGTCCAGTTCGGTCTCCAAGGTGTCGTGACGGAACGCAAGCCGCTCGTGTGGCACGTTGGTCTTCTCGATCTCGTTGCCCTCCACGCCGGGCTTCCAAAACGTCTTGGAAACCCAGTGCATCTTGCACTCGTTGGGAAAGAAGGACTGCAGAACACTGTTGCGAGCAATTTCGCACAAGTCGCAGGAAGAGAGCTTCCACACTTGAGCCGCCACGGAATACTCTTCCACGAGAGGCTCCTTGGTGAAGTGGATCATCAACGGATCATCCGTGGACAAGCTCACATTCAGCCCCCGATTGAAGAATGTGGGAAACGGGTTCCGGTGATAGTCCAGGAACAGGTTATTGTTGCTCAAAGGCGACACTGCAAGACCGATTTGCTTCAGATAGTACAAGTACTGCAGGCAAGGACTCTTCCTCAGATTGATGCCGTGGGCGATGCTGTGCGACCACATGAAGGTCGACACCAGGTGATCCACGTCCCCGGCTTCCCCAGCATGAGGCATGAACTTGATGCAGTTGAGCCCCCTGGCTTCGCGCAGTTGATTGAGCACGTGTAGGTTGGCCCCAATGTAATACACGTAGTAAGAGAAGGCCGGGTTGAAAGGCAGGTCCCAGTCCTCCGGCGTCCGCATGGTTTTGGTGGGCCTCCTCTCGGGCTTCGACTCATCGTCCACCATGTCAAAGGCCACGACCATCTGCAAGAACACGTGCAGCTGGGGATGGGTCGATGGATCCACCGTCACTTCAAAAAGGGGCAGGAAGATGTTGTCCAGGAACTGCTGAAAGTTATTGAGCAGTCCGATATCCTTATACACGTTGTAGAGGCGGGGGATCTGTATCATCCAAAGCACGTTGTCTGAGTAGAGCTTGTTGTCCACGATCCAGCTGCTGAGCTGATCCCACTCGTCTTTTTTCCTCCCGTAGATGCTGACTCTGTACTCCGCCATCTGATATTTGGCCGCTTCCAAGTCGTCCATCACCTGACGGGTCAGCTCTGCCAAGTACCTCCCCTGTATGTGATTGTCCTGCTTGATGAAGACCTCCCTGAGCCTCGACTGTCCGCAAGGGTTGTACTTGAGGTTGAACTTGTCAAAACGGTGGAACGTGGACTTGTCCGCGTGCATGTCCAACGTGTCCACGCTCAGCTCGTAGGCGGTGAGGTTTAGGGATTCGAATACCTCCTTCAACGTCAGGTACTTGCCGTTGCGGAAAATGACCACCTCGTTGGGCTCTTTCCGCAGCTTGCTCTTGATGAAACGCAGGAGATGCTTCTGGTTCATGCAAGCGCTGTGATGGATGTGGGTGTCCACCTTGCGCACGTTGTAGAAATCCCTGTGCGGTGCCGTCTTCTGGGACAGGAACTCTCGATCGGCGTTGAGCATGAGGTACATCTGGAACTTCTGTTCCAGCAAGAGGAGCCTGTGGTAGGTCAGGGTCCGAACGGGCCCCAACGACGCGTGCTTCAGCATGCGATGCATGTCCGTGAAAAATTCTCGATCGTCGGCGGGCGGTCGGTAGAGGGGCGCGCCTTCGCCTTCGACGGGATACACGTGAACCACCCCCTTGACCATGCGATAGGTCACGGGGGCCTTGTCCATGTCCTTGAATTTGAACGGCCGCGGACGGAGTTCGCTGGGCACCTTGGCTTCTTCCATGGTCCGTTTGGGTCCTTCGGGTCCGAGGTCTTCTTTGCTGTGGAAGAGGTACTTGTCTCTCATCTGCAGCATTTCGTGTATCATCGCGCACACTTCTTCCGTCTCCTCTGTGAACACTTCTTCTGGGTGTTGGAACTTGCTGTACACGACCCTGGGATGTTTCAGTTCGGCAGAGGTCACGCTGTGCAGGCTGGAATGGATCATGGATTGGTTGGCGCTTCCGTTGGCGCTATCGATGGGATGCAACCCTCCGTAGCTGTTCGTGCCACGATCGGATGGCAGCACGGATTGCCTCCGCATGCGTGTGACGATGGGTGTTTCTCCTTCTTCCCCGTCTCCGTCGACGTCTTCTTCCTCTTCGTCGGTTCCATCCACTTCGCGTGGCGTTCCCGGATCTTCTTCGTCGGAATGGACGTGGTTCCTCGTCCTCGTCTCTCTCGCTTCTGGTTTGGTGGGATGTTCTGCACGTCGCACGGCGGGACGGTGGGCGTCGTGCCAACCACGTTCCACCAGGTGTTCCCACACCTCGCTGTCTCCGTTGGCACGTCCGCCTGCCTCCTCCGTCGAACGTGCGCTGCAGGACGTCTCGTTCGTCACGTTCCTGCACTTGTCTTGTCCTTCCACTTCGGCTCCTTGCATCCAACCGTGCGCTGCACGTCGTCGTGTTCGGCTGTGCGTTCCCCACCACCATCCGCACGCCCATGCGGTGGTTCCCACCGTCGCACACACCAAAAGCCACGTCCGTCCATCGGCAACGCCGCCTCCGTTGCCGTCTTGCGCCATCGCCGACGTCGTGCGACGGTCGGAAATGGAAATGGAAATGGAAATGGATCTCGTGTCGTCGTCCACGTCTCGTGGTGTTTCGTTTTTCTGGTCTTGGTTCTTGGTTTTGGGATGGTTGGAGAAGATGGCACGTGAAGCCATGGAAAAGGAAAGACAAGTTCCTCACCCAAGACGTGTGTGCATAGTGGCTATTGAAAGCTCAACCCATTCCATGGCATCGAACAAGTGGATGGTGTGGAAGATGCAGGAAACGAAATGAAAGGGTGGAGGATGAAATGCAAGAATATGAGGATGAGAAACAAGTGCAATGCGGAAGAAGATGGACGGAGGGGATGGCAGCGATGCGATGGAGCCGTACATGGGCCGTGAGGTGTACAAAGACGTAGCATGGAGAGAAAGGACGAAGCATCGCAACGAAGAAACCGAACGACGTGTTGAGGACGCGTTTCATACCTCGGATACGTCAAAGCACACCATGCAAACAGGGTCAAAAACGTGCCACAAAGACAGCAAGTCGAATGGACGAGTTGTTTGTCAATATGAGCGCAAGAAGACGGCGTGCGAACACGAATTGAGAGTGCCGCTCCATCATGCGTGGAATCAGAATGGAAAGGAACGGGCCGTGCTACGTGCTTTGTTTCGTCCTTGCACGTGATGGTCCTGTCGCGCTATGCTCGTGCAAAACCCGCTATCACCGATGACGCGGGTCCACCCGCGTGGACGGCGCCTTTCTTTGCATGGAAGTCTCCCGTTGGAGGATCGGATGATTCTATTTGCTCCAAACGACCCTCATGAAGCATTGAAGAAAGGCCCATTTCATTGCAAGTGCAGATTCTGCACACAACATTCGGACAAGAATACGAAGTGTGACACGCAAGCTGTTGTATTCCGCAAGAGGCAAAGTAACTCCGAGGCATTGCGATGGCATGGCTTTGGCAAGCATGGTTGATTCTTTTAGGAGGACAAAGAAATCGGCATGCGGTACTTGCAACGCTCCTTGAAGCGTCTTTGTCTAGTCGGACGTTTGTCGTATACGTTCCTTGTGTCCTCGATCTTCGAGTTGCCTACGGTTTGCAAAGGGAGGGCTATTTTCGAGGAGAAGGGTCCTTGCGCCAATAAAATGCGCAACGCGATTGCATGGACCAGGAGGCGTTTCGGTTTGTGTCTTCCTTGGAGGATCGAACGGGGAAGATTCGGAAGCGTTGATCACGTTCGTATTCTCCTCCGTCGATTTCGAAGAAAAGTTGGGACTTTGTCTTTTTCTCGAACAACGCCATCTGTTCCGTCCCTTTGTCTTGGATGAGTTGCATGGCATTCGTTTCGCGTCTCTTCGCATGGAACGGTGGCAACTTCCCTCTGCAAGGATCCTAGTCTATGCACGTTTCGATTGGTATTTCTTCTCCACGCATGCCGTGCGCAACTCCATCCGTTTCATGGGTTCGTTCCTCGAGGGGACCGTGTGCGCCTCGCATCACCATGTGAGTCCCCGTGCACGTCCCTCGTCTTCTTCTCCTTCCATCCACGCGCACGTTTGGCCATCCTGTGTGTTGTTCGTGCCCATTTGCACGTCTTCCACCTCGTCCACGTGGTCTTCTTCCTCCCTCGTGCCATCCGTGGTGGTGGTGGACACGGCCCGCCATCTCACACCCCGCCACGCAGTTGCACCCTCCTCTCCGTGCCGGTGATCCCGGTGGCTCGGCCGAGCAGTTGCACCCCTTGCACCCCGATCTTCGCTTGGACGTGGCGCATCGCGATTGGCGCGTCGACGCGGATCGGATCGACGCACGTTCGACGTGCTTTTGTTCGCGATGGAGCTGTTTCGGTGCGTGCAGGAGCGACGTACGCGGACGTGGACGAACCTGAAGACGACAGGAGGAAGCTGACGCACACCTGCGACGGACGTGGGACGCGGTGCAGGTCCGAAGCCATGCAGCTCGTGCAGCTGATCGTGCCTGCCGAAGCTGCGCACGAGACCGTGGAAGAGCTGGGCGAGCTCGGGTTGATGCAGTTCAAGGATCTGAACGCAGAGCAAAGCGCGTTTCAACGGAACTACGCGACGCAAGTGAAGCGATGCGACGAGCTGGCACGAAAGCTTCGTTTCTTTCGAGACCAAGTGGAGAAGCAGCAGCCAGAATGGATGCCGCGACACCACGGCGATGGCACGTTGGACGTGCCTGGAAGTTTGCTACGCTTGGGAAACGGTGCAGGAAGCAGCCAACACAGCCAGAGGTGGGACATGGACGAGTTGGAAACCAAGCTGGAAGAAATGGAACAACGCATGCTCGAAGCCAACGCAAACAACGATCAGCTGCGGAAGTCCCACGCCGAGCTGGTGGAAATGAAGATGGTCATGGAAAGAGCAAGCCGATTCTTCGACGATGCCAGGATCCTCGCCGAAGAACAAGACGACACCGCGCCGCTCCAAACGGATGCCAACCTCCCGCTGGAACGGACGGACAGCGGAAGACCTCTGCTCGAAGGAGATTCCTTGCAACGTGCTGCCATGGCCAGAGGATTGGGATATGTCACCGGGCTGGTCCTGCAAGAGAAGATGCTCAGCTTCGAACGGGTTCTCTTTCGGGCCACTCGCGGGAACATGTTCATGAAACAGGTGAGGCCCGAGCAACCGATCGAATGGCTATAGGCATCACCCGGCCCGTCTTGCGACGAAACCTGCAAACGATGTTGGCACGCAACAGGTCGATGGAAGTGCAACTGCCCCGCCTCCTGCTGTGCCTGCAGTCCGTAGAAGCGATTCGTGCCCACTTCGTGTCGCGAAATGCAACGGGGCCATGAAGGCCGATGGGTGGATAGGGGAGGGATGAGAAAGATGATGGAGTGTAAGGACTAACCGTTTCCTCCGTGCAACAGGCGCAGATCGAGGGGTCCCTGGTAGATCCCATCACTGGAGAACGCGTGGAAAAGAGTGTCTTTGTGGTGTTCTATGCAGGAGAAAGGGCACGAGCAAAGATCACCAAGATCTGTGAAGCTTTTGATGCCAACCTGTATCCCTACCCCGAAGACTTCTCTCGTCAAGGGGAGATGAATGCAGAAGTGAACGAAAGACTGCACGAGCTTTCTTTTGCCATCGATGCTGGCCAAAGGCAGTGGGAGGACACGGTCTCTGCAATTGCAGGTGAGCTTAGCACCTGGATCGAAATTGTCACCAGGGAGGCTGCCATCTATCATATCCTGAACATGCTCAGCATTGATGTCACTCGCAAGTGCCTAATCGCGGAAGGATGGATACCGGCCGATTCGAAGAGATTGATCCAAGGTGCTCTGCAACGAGCCTCCCAGCGTGCCAGCTCGCCAGTGGGCACGGTGTTTCAGCCGCTCTCCACCAAAGAGGCTCCACCTACCTACTTCCAAACTACAAAGTTCACGCTTGCATTCCAAGAGATTGTGGATGCTTATGGCGTGGCAAGGTACCAGGAAGCAAACCCCACGGTCTATACCATCATTACGTTTCCTTTCTTATTTGCAGTCATGTTTGGAGATGTTGGTCATGGTTTACTTTTGACCTTGGCTGCAGGAGCCCTGGTTCTGTGGGAGCGCAAATTGGGAAGTCGCAAACTGAACGAAATGGTGAGCATGTGCTTCTCTGGACGCTATGTGCTTCTCATGATGGGGGCCTTCAGCATTTACACTGGGCTACTTTACAACGAGGCCTTTTCCATTCCAATGGCCATCTTTGGCGGCACGCGATTCGTCTGTCCGTCTGATCCTTCGCTTAGCATGTTCAATTGTCCAGAAGCCACCACCAGTGGGTTGGTGATGGGGGACAGTGGACCCTACCCTGTAGGCGTGGACCCTGTCTGGCACGGGACCCAGACTGAGTTACCCTTCACAAATAGCATGAAGATGAAGATGAGCATCATAATGGGCGTTGCTCAGATGACTTTGGGCATTGTGATTTCGTTTTTCAACCAACGCTTTTTCAGGGACAAGCTGAGCATGGTCTGCGAATTTGTGCCCCAGATCCTGTTCTTGTTTTGTCTTTTTGGGTACCTCTCCCTATTGATTGTGATCAAGTGGCTTACCGGATCAGTTGCAGATCTTTACCACATCATGATTTACATGTTCTTATCGCCAGGGAACGTAGACTGCGCAGGCGAGGGTCCAGAGGGAGGGCCAGGGTGTCCAGAGAATCGCATGTATGCTGGGCAAGGAGCAGTACAAGTTCTGCTTTTGGTCCTGGCCTTGGTCTGTGTTCCTTGGATGCTGATCCCAAAGCCTTACATGTTGCGCAAGGAGCACGAGAGGCATCGCAGAGGGGGGGCATACAATGAGCTTACGTATGATGAGGCCCTTCCAGAGTACGAAGAAGACGGGGTAACAGTGGTAGCGTCGCAGTCTGGGCATGGGCAGGTCGAGGAGTTTGACTTCGGGGAAACGTTTGTCCACCAGATGATTCATACCATTGAGTTTGTGCTTGGTGCAGTTTCTAACACTGCATCCTATCTCCGACTTTGGGCGCTCTCCCTTGCGCATGCACAGTTGAGTGCGGTGTTTTACGATCGTATCTTGGTCACGGCCATGAAGACTGGTAGCCCAGTACTGCTTATCGTAGGCTTGTTTGTGTTTGCAATGGCAACGTTGGGTGTCTTGATGGTGATGGAGACCCTCTCGGCATTTCTCCATGCTTTGCGGTTACATTGGGTGGAGTTTCAAAACAAGTTTTACGGAGGTGATGGATTCAAATTCATGCCTTTTAATTTTGCAACCGTGCCAGGTATCGACGAGGCAGGTTGACAGATCTCAATGGGCTTCTCATGGAGCCACAATCCTTGCGTGTGATCCCCACAATTGGAACAAGGACCTAATTCTTTTCAGAACATTCGCTAGCAAGGTACATCCAGTCCTTCACTGTGGCCTTCGTACCAACGACAAGAGAGATCTCATCTAGGCCCAAAAGGGGCAGTGGTTGACAATACGAGGCAAAATTTTGCGTTCGGCACAATCTGTAGAAAAACACCACGCAGAGATCTAAAACGTGGTCTGCAGCCACAGGTGCACAAAAACCGCGGCCAAGTATCCTAACAAAATTGCCCACGACCAGCGTAGGTGGGCGCGAAAGTTGTAAACCCCTCTAGCCTGGCCCATCAATCCAACCCCTGCGGCGCTTCCTATGGACAATATCGATCCACCAATCCCCGCGGTAAGGGTAACCAACAACCATTCTGATCTTGGCATTGGCGGATCGGTGCTCAGGACCGCATACATGACCGGTATATTGTCCACGATGGAACTGATGATACCGACAAGCATGTTTGCACCAGTAGGTCCTAGACTGCCATAAATGAGCCCCGCCAAAACATCCAAATAACCCAAGAATCCCAAACCCCCCACGCACATGATAACCCCATAGAAGAAGAGGAGAGTATCCCATTCTGTCTTCTCCATTCGTTTAAAAATGTCGAGCGGGCCGTATCCCCCGCTCGCTTCGTCTATCCTCTCGCCAAGGTCCATGGAACTGATGTTTTCGTCGCTGGACCAGGCCAACTTTCGCTTGTGTTTCCCGGAGGAAAAAAAGCCGTACATCTTCAGCATCCCCATCCCTGTCATCATACCCAGCACAGGAGGGAGCTGCATGAACGCGTGTACCAGGGCAGAGAGGGTCACAGTGAACAGGAACATGCACGTCACTGTGACGGCTCCCTTGCGCAGCCTGGTCCTTTCCGTCACAGGCAGTGGTTGTCCTTTTCCAATGGTCAGGGACATGAGGCTGGCTGGCACAAACCAGCTCACAAAGGAAGGAAGCAGGAGCTCCACGAAATCCGGGATGTCAAGCTTGTGCTTCTGCCAGACCATGAGCGTCGTGACATCCCCGAAAGGACTGAACGCACCGCCGGCATTCGACGCCACGACCGTGTTGATGAATCCCAGCACAACGAAGTTGGGATGCCCTCTTCCCACCGTGTTAATGACGGCTCCCATGAGCAGAGCAGTGGTCAAGTTGTCGGCAAGCGGGGAGAGGAAGAAGGAGATCAGTCCTGTCACCCAGAACATGGTCTTCAAGCTGTACTCCTTCTCGACCAGGAACACCCTGAGGTACCCGAATACATTGAGTTCCTGCATGGTATTGACGTAAGTCATGGCCACCAACAGAAAGAGGAACACTTCTCCGAACTCTAGAAGCTCGTGTCTGGCCACGGCAGCGACGAGGGTGATTTTCTCGGGCGAATTGATTTTGTAGGAGGTGGCGACGGTCATCCAGATGAGTCCCGCAGCGGCGGTCATGGGTGCGGACTTTCGGAAGTGCGGTCCCAACTTCTCTTCTTGGATGGCCATGATGTAAGCCCCGGAAAAGATGGCGAGGCAGAGGAACCCTCCGACGCTGGTGGTGAGCTTGACCCTTTCCTCTTCGGGATGGATGCAGAATGGATCGCTGCTTCCTGGTTCGCAGTCTCTCATGATTTTGGGATGTTCGACGTTTTGTATGAACTTCTGCATGTCTGCTTCTTGTTCTTCTTCGGGCGTGTTTTTCCTTTCCTTTTCTTGTGTTTCTTCTTGGGATGTTTTTTGTGCGGGATCCCAGCTTGCTGCAGCTGTTTGTGTGTTTTCCTCTGCAACGGCGTGGATCCGATTGTCTTGCTTTGGATCTCGATGTTTCGGGTTCCACTTGGCTTGTGTTTTCTCTCTCCACGCATCTCTCCCTTGTGCACCCAACCTTTGTTGTGCCAGCACGGCAGCACGCACGGTGGCTTGTGTCACTGCATCAGCTTGGTTCCACTGTTCTCTCCGCATGGTTCTTCGTTGTCGATCTACGCTTCCGTTCTTCCACGTGGCACCCATCCACAGCACGACCCCCATGCCCAGCACCAACGCCAGCATCGTCCTCGGCCACGTGGGACCCACGTGACCCCTCTCCACGTGCGGTCGCGTCATGTCCGCCACACACCGCGGGACCGCACTCGCCCTCTGTCCCTCTCCCTCGGTGTGTGTGCCTGTGGCCTCCTCGACGGTGGGGGGGATCGTTCCTTTCGAGGGTGGAGAAAGGGGTCCTGGGTTTTTGCACGAGTTTATGCAAGGGGTGGGGAGGAGAGAGGGAGGGGGAACACGTGGCATCGATACCTTGGGACGAAAGATCGCGATGGGATACGGGAAAGGAGCACGCAGGCGACGCAACGAGGCGCACGTGAGACGGAGGGTGGGACCACGACGTCCGATGCAAGAGCGACCACACGTGCAGGAACAGACGGACGGATGCATGGACGGATGGATGCCAAGGCAACGCAGGAGAACGACCGAGAAGAAGGAAGGGTCCACGTGCCATCCCGACACCCACCCACGTTCGGATGGCGAACCGTGCCACTCCCACCGACGAACCGAAGCATCGTCGTGAAGATGCACGTCCAACCACGCGCCCGTCTCGCACGTCAAACGTGCCTTGCTTGCTGCGAAGCAACGTTCCGCCTCGCGTCCGCGACGACGCTCCCACGCACGTCCTCCGAACCGTCCCTTCCGTTTCCTCCGAAGCACCATGTGCCGACGAGGATCTGCCTCCTCGTGCCTCCGTTCCTCGGACGTCGTCGGCGGATGTCGCCATCGAAGCCACGTCGGTGGACGAGACGTGCAGGCATGGCGGCTTCCGACGTGCTTTCGCGGCGCATGCGCGACGTCGCCAAGCCACCTCCGCGTTATTTGATGGCGTTCTTGGGTGCGTTGGCGGCCGAAGAAGCAGCTCAACGCCAAGGAAACGCCAAGGACGATCCAAACAGGCCGTGGTCCGAAGAAAACCGTGGCGGCATGTTGCTCTTGGCGGTGGCGGAGAATCGCCTCGACGCATCCTTGTGGATCGCCAAGCGCATCCACGAAGCGAAACCGCCGCCTCCAGATTCCCTGCGATACGGAGACATGCGCGGATGCCTGCGCCTGCGCGAAGCAGCGGCACGTCGACTGTTCCCCGAAGCGGCACAAGCCGACGCTTCGGTGGTGACGGCATGCAACGGTTGTGGTTCGGCGGTGGAGATGCTGGCCTTCTCGCTCTGCGATCCAGGAGACGTGGCCATCATCCCTGCACCCTACTATCCGTCCTTTGACAACGATCTGTCCACCAGAGCACAAGTGCAACCGGTGGGAGCCAGAAGCAATAAACCGGAAGACCTGGATGACACGTTCAAACAAATGGAAAAGGAAGGAAAAAAGACGAAAATGGTGCTGCTGACGCAACCGCACAATCCATGCGGAGACGCCATGGAATTGGAACATCTGAAAGCAATCATTCAATGGGCCATGAGTCGGAACCTACACGTGGTGTCGGACGAAATCTACCTGTGCTCCGTCTACAACGGTCCGGTGGAGTCCGTGTGCACGGCTGCTGATGCCGTGAGAGCCCTGGTGGCAGAACGCCCGGAATTGGCACAAGCGTGCGAGGAAAGGGTGCATTCCATCATGGGTCTCAGCAAGGACTTTGCGGCCAGTGGAATGCGTGTGGGCTTCATCCATTCGCGGAACATGGAACTCAACAACGTGCTGGGGGGACTGGGCTACTTCCATGCCATTCCTGGAGATCTGCAACATCGTGTGGCGGAAATGCTGGAAGATGGCGAGTTTTTGAATCGATTCCAGGATGAAAATCGAAGGCTGTTGAAGAAGGCGTACGACAAAGTGGCAGGTGCTTTGCAGCGCGTGGGTGCAAGTTGCGTGTGTCCCATGGGTGGCCTTTTCGTTTGGGCTGATTTAAGGACATTCCTCGATGAACCCACATGGGAGGCTGAAGACAGGCTGTACGAGCGTTTGCTGAAGGAAGAGGGCATCCTCCTGTCGCCCGGCCGGGATATGCATGCGCTGGAACCGGGATTTTTTCGCATATGTTTTGCGTGGGCTGGTATGGAAGCCCTTGACGATTTTGAAAGCCGTCTTGTTCGATTTGTGGGCAGGCTGGCTAGTAGCACCTGATCCACTTGCGCCCTTCTCCAGTTGACTTGGTCTCTTCTCCCCTCGCCCGTGGAACTTCTCATCCCCGCTTCGTTCCTTTTACATGGCAATGTTGCCGTCCTACGTTGCTCGGACAGACAATCCCATGAACCTGACAGGGTCTGCTAGGAAACGAATCAGACGGACAATTCCATGGATGCGCAAGATGCACGGCTTCCTTCAGTGCAGCTGGAGGGACTGGTCGGCTAATGAAGTCTCCCTTTCGAGCGGGTCTTGGAGCTTCACTTTTTGAAATTCTGCTGAATCGAATGATTGCCCTGTGTAGTGCAGCCTTTGACCTTGACACACTCGGAACTGTCCTTGCACACATGCTGACTGCTAAAACATCGGTGCATTGGGAAAGTGAAGAAGCCATGTCCCAAAGCAAAACTTTGGAAGCAACTCGATTTGCATAGTAGTAACGCACTCCCCTAGGTATGCTTCTTTCGACTCTATGACAAGCATAACCGACTAAGCCACAGCCTGCTTTGACGGCGAGGCTGCTCTGGAACGGTATGCATCGCCTCGATACTGAAAAGGGGTGGTTCAAGGCTAACGGAGCAGGAGGGATGGGAGTCAGTGCAAGTTTAGAAGAGTGCACCATGTGCAGACGAAGGTGGTGATTGTGGCTGCAAGTTGCGGGGCTTGCATCATGGTCATGCGTGTTCATGCGTAGCAGTGTTTGAGCCGCCTGGAGGCTTTGAACGTGACAGTGTCCCTGGGAAGCCAGGTTCAAGGGATGGGGTTCGGCCCTAGAGTTCACAAGAGCCCCCCAAGTTCTTTTGCAAATGCTTCTCAAGGATGGATGACATTCATTGATGTAATGCGCTGCTGCAGCTGCATGTGGTCTCCATCCACTTTATTCCTTGGTCCAAACGGAAGTGTGACTTTCGTAGTTGGAAGAGAAGTCCTTCTCAGCCCTACCCAAGACGACTTTTGCAACCACCACCGTGATATCGTCCACTTTTCCTCCTGTCAATTTCTTTCCGAGGATTCTTTCCCATGGAGAAAGCATGTACCCATCCATCCCTTGATTGACAGCTTCGGTCACGAACGGAGACACGTACTCCACATCCTGCGACTTTTGCACGGCAGCTTCAACCAATGCCTCCGCCAACAACTTGCTGAGGTTCTTTTCTACATCTAGGCTCTCGTTTTTGTTCTTGTTCAGGTTCACTTCATCTTCTACCACTCTCCTTTCCACTTCGGCCACGATTTTGAGGATGTCTTCGTCGAAGACGTTGTCGAACAGTCCATCGCTGGCCACAACCACGGTATCCCCTTCTTCGAGTTTCCAATCGATGTATTCTGCGTCCTCTTCGGCCGTGTCGGTAGTTTCCACGAGTTCTTCGTGGCTCAGTTGGAAGGGGCAGTTGAACATGTGCTGTTGGACGGTGGTGCTTCCGACGAACTCTCCCTTCCGAAGCACGCGCACGCCGCTGTCTCCCACGTGGGCCACCCTCAAGGTGTCGTGATCCAGGAGGGCCACGCACGCCGTGGCCGCTCCGAGCACTCGGGTGCGTGCTTGACCGTGTATCAGCAGTCCTACTGGATCCAGCAGCTTCTTTCTTTCCTTTCTCCATCTCTTTTCGCGTTCTTCCGGATCTTCGCTTGCTTCTTCGTCGTCGACGCTCCTCGCGGCTTCTGCTACTGCGGACTGTTCCAGAAGCTCCTTGCACGCGTCCATGAACATCCTGGCGTAGTCTCCAGGATCCACGCCATCTTCTGCCCAGCCGCTGACCCCGTCGGCCACGCCTACTGCGCCGTGGAACGCTTCGGTCACGAACCACGCGTCTTCGCCACCTTTCTCGGCCTTGGCGGGATGCGGGATGGCCGCCGCAGCCGCCGCAAGCCGCAAGGACGTCTCCTGGACCACGCAGGCGCGCTTCACGCGACTCCTGCACGTCCGCACGCGCCTGCCATGGACCGTGAGCACGCGCCGAGCGGCCGCCATGGCCGTGCTTTGCTGCGTGCTTTGGTCTCTTCTTCGTGCTTTGGTCCGTCCAAGAAACCCAGACCGTTCCACCAATCCCCGATCGAGAAACTGGGGCGAAAGGGAAGACGTTGAAGTACGGTTGGAGATCGGATGGTGTCTGGACCACGTGGGAACAGGCCATCTAGATGACAAACCGTGCAACGTGTGTCTGTGCCTGGCCAACTGCAATGGCGATGTCCATGGTGCAGAGCAAATGAGAACGGATCCACGAGGCAAATTGCCATGTGGACGAGGGGAAAGGGAGGGGATAATTGCGAGGATCTCCAAGGCGGCCTTCTCTGCCATGGAACACGCAACCGTTCGCAGCGCTGAATGGGGAGACGGATTGGGTGGAAAGACGAGTGCTTCGACGAAAGGCTTACATTGACAGCGGACCTCGTTTGGTCAAAGTGTAGCTTGAGGCGGTTCAGCAACTGGACACCCCGATGGCAAGGCAAGTTGGGTGTATGGGTACTGGAACGAAATGCTCTCGCCCCTTCCATATTGCCCATCGCTGCAATGAAGAAACTCACCGTCCACACGGAGAACGTAGGATCCATCCCCATGCTGACAACATATGCCATCTCCCCATGAGTCGGTGATGTTGAATACATAGCTTCCCTGTTGGCACAAATCCAATTGCATGCCTTTGTAGTCACCACTGCCCACAAGTTCTCCTTCTCTCTCCAATCGCCATTGCACCTCCAGGGGGAAGTCATCGGGAGTAATACTCACCTCGAAGCTCCCACAAGCTGCCGGGGGAGGAGGTTCGACTGTTTCAGCCAGTTCGAACTCTACGCGCTCGCCAAAACCATAATTTCCGGAGCTTTCATAGATAACTTCCTCATCAAGAAGCAGCACATAATAGCCTTTCCCGTGGTCGCAACAAATGCCGTCGCCGTAGGAATCATACATGTCAAAAGTGTACTGGCCGGCCAAGCAAAGTTCCACAGAAGCTCCGCTTGCATTCCCCTTTGCCACACACTGATCAGTAGAGAGAGAGAGCTCCCAGCTGACGTCCTGCGGAAACCTATCTGGGACCACCTGGATGTGCAAGGTCGTACACTGGTTCATTGCGATGTGCTCTGCACTTGAGTACTGCGAGTCGGGCACGACTTCCTGGAGTGAATGGCAAGGCATTCCATCTACCTGAATGCAGTTCTGAAGAAGAAGGTTGGGTGTTCCGTCTCTGCATGCACTGCCCATCAGTTGGCCCTGTATGACTCCATTCGCAGCAGTTTGCGTGAGCCAATCATGCACCTCTGCAGGGGACCTCTGTGCATGACCAGGTACAGACAGATACAAAGCAGCCACGCCAGCAACGTGTGGCGTAGCCATGGACGTACCGCTGTACTTCGCATAGGTATCTACACCTGTATGAATGGCAGAGTATACCTCAACACCAGGTGCACTCAAATTCACGCAAGGGCCATGGTTGCTGAAATCTGCAGCTTGATCGTTCTCTCGAGTTGCTCCAACTGTGATTGAGAGCGTTGACCTCGCAGGAGACACGTTGCAGGCATCCTGACCTTCATTTCCAGCAGCCACCACAACTGGAATCCCACTTTGAATGACTTCCTCAACAGCAGCATCCAATGCTCCATTTGCTCCCCCGCCGAGTGACATGCTAACCACGGATGGCTTGCCATGAGAGCGTACATGTTCCATTGTCCATGCCAGACCTGCCATGACATTGGCTGTGGTACCGCTACCTGTGCAACTCAACACGCGAACGGCATGCACAATTGCTTCTTTTGCCACACCAGTAACCTGTCCAACTGCAATCCCTGCACAGTGGGTTCCATGCCCATGGCAATCATTGGGATCGTCGTCATTGTCGACTAAGTCGCGCCCTCTCCCTACCCTGCCTGAAAATTCAACGTGCCCTGCGTTGATTCCAGTGTCAAGTATGTACACATGAACACCCTCGCCGGTGAAATTGAAGCGATACAGTTGGTCAAGGGGAAGGTTGCGCTGGTCTATTCTGTCCAGTCCCCATGGAGGCGCAACCTGCTGCCCCGCGCTCTGCGCAGAGGAAGGAGTAGAGAGCTTGCTTTTGTGCGTTGGAGTGGATGAAGCCAGGGCAAACACTTCCAAGGACTCTTCAACGAGCAAGCCATGTTTCCGAACTTCTTCAGCATCTTCAGGCGACAACTGGGCGACAATAACAGGGCACTTCATTGCAAAGCTTCTTGTAACAATCCCACAGTCAAATTCACTTTTGTTCAATATATTCTTGAAGGTCTCGCGAGCCTGAGTCTCAGTCACGTTGGATCTTGTGAACTTGACGATGTGCTCAGAGCAGCGGGCCTTGCGGTTCAAGATCCGCAAGCCACTTCGGTCCTGCTGGAAGGAAGGACGATCGATGTCATGTTCCAGGACGGATTCAAGTGCCTTCGCTGTGAGTTTGACCTCGATTCTGGCGCAGACCCCGGCAATCCATGCCATAGCAAACCAGCAAGCAATTGGCTGGATGCCTGCACATCGTTTGGGGAACATGTCCAGGTTTGGTTCGGTCAGCTCAAAGTGGTGGAGCAGTCCACACTCGCGAGGTCAAAACTCGATGTGCACGTCCTGCTGACGCGTTTCGACCTCCAATGCTTCTCCAGCAGGGCTAGCCGCCTCATTGTGGAGGTCAAGGCGGACCCTGATCTTGCGTCTGTGCAGATCTGGCGGGAAGCATGGTTCGGACCGACCCTGAGAGAGAAACACAGGTGGGTTCGGGGGAACGAAGGCACTGGAGGGACTGGGGTCGCTCAAAGATCACCCGTAGTTTCCCGGCAAAATTCCGTGACCAAAAGAATGAGGGGGAAGAAGGCCGTCATAGGGCTGTTATGGCGGCAAGACACAGACATTTGATAAAAGCCAAAAGACACGGTGGTAAAAGAGAGAAAGTGGTTCCCACGTACACCTTCCGGGGTCTCGGTGGAGTTGAGAGAGAAGTTTTGTTATCTCGATCAAGTGTAGACCGGATTCATTCCCCTTTCGTCACCCACAAGGTCGCTTGCAATGCATGCCTTGGTAGCTCTTCCTCACACACATCGAGCGCGGCCGATGCTTCATTGTTCGACAGTTTAGTGTTTCGACGAGACGCTCATGTTGTTGCCAATGGTGGAACGCTTCGACAAACCACCACCAATGAACGTTTTGTGTTTGGCCCGTCAACATACCGAAGCCGGGCATTTTGTTGTATTGGACTTGGTGAGGCCCTTCCGTTTCACCAAGGACAAAAAGGGTATAGAATGCCTTGCCCGTTGAGTATTCCAAGCAAATGTATGACAAATTTCGTTTCTCAACGGGTTGGACCGCACAAAACGCGACGATCATACCGCCGTGCATGCTTGCCAAGGATTCGCAAGCCTCTCTACGTTGGTAATATTTGCTTTTTGTACAATGGGTGCTTCATCCGCAACATCATCCTTTGATGCGAGGCTCATGAAGATGGTTGGAATCGTTGCTTCTTGTAGCTACCACGGTTGTCTTTCTTGTCTACCGATGGTGCACCAAGCTTATCGGGAAGTCACTGCTCGATCTATCGGACGATCTCCATTCCAAGCGATTGCCTTCGTCCGTGGCGAAGCGCTAATTCCTAGTCTATTGCCATTGCTGTCCGTGCTTGTGCGAGGGTCATGATCGAAAAAGGGATCGTCCACGCTCGCACCTATTGCCTTGAGAGAAGAATTGGGTTCACTTGTCGGGACGGATCGGTCACTTTAGGATAATGCGGGATAATGTTGGTCAATTACCATGGAGTTTCCTGGATCGTGTGCTCGTCCATTCATGGTTAAAAAGTCAACCGGCAATGCGCAGGCATGCTCTCCAACGAAAGCCTCAAACCGTTTTCGAACGAACCGTGTGAGATCACGTCCCCGAGAGTGCATCATGCACGGGCGGCAACCCTATTTTCATCTTGCTTCGCCATGCCCACCAATTCGAGTGTCGTGACCTACGCCACTTTGGTGGTCGAAATCCTCCCCTCAAAGGCGTGCCCGTTTGTCGTGCTTGGGATCTCCACCTTCGTTTGGACGTGCTGATTTCCCTCTTGGCACGATGCGTTGCACATGCGGCTGTGTTGTTGGCAGGACTCCGACCCCAAGATGGACGTGGAATGGCACCTGCACGACCCTGGTGCAGATGGGTCTCGTCCTCTCGGGTTTTCCCTTTCGAAGCCTCCCAATGAAAAGGAAACGTTGAACCCGAAGACAACCAGTCGAACCCGAGGCGAATCGGGTCTCGGTAGATGCAGGTGTTTCGTGCACCACAGGCCGCGTCGCACCGCGACGAGATGGAGGCGAGCCAGGAACTGCAGCTGCTGAGCGACACGGAGAGTGACGTAGAGAGCGAAGATGAAAGCCAAGGAGGAAAGTCCGACGTCTCGGAGCCCGGGACGTCCTATTTGCAGCTCGCCAAGCGGAAGCTACGCGTCCTGAAACGGGACCTCTCGGGACCGTTTCCAATCATCATCGTCGTGATGCTCCTGCTGGCGGCGTACAACTCCGTGATGTTCTTCGAGAATCCATGGGAAGTTCTCAGTGGGATAGTCGTTGGGCTGCTCTCTGGAGTCGTAATCGGATACTTCTACCGCTCCAAGCTGAGAAGGAAACAGGAAAAGATAGTCATTATGAACAACATGACCATGCACGATCTGCTGAAACTACAAGTGCTTCGAATCGTGCTGGGAGAGATTCCGTCATGGGTCAAACAACTCACGTTTGCCAAGGTGGAATGGGTCAATGACATCATGCATCAGTTGTGGCCATACTACGGTCGTATCTTCTGCCAAATGCTCAGGGAAAACATCGAACCGCTCTTTGAATATTACAAGCCCGCAAGCGTGAAGTACATGGGATTCAAGACCCTTTCCTTAGGAAGCAGTCCCCTGGAAATCGTGGGAATACGTCCCGAACGAAAGGACGACCATGTGGTCCTGGATGTGGATGTGGTGTGGGGAGGATCTGCTCTCGTGCAGCTCGCCATACATGCCTTTGGAGCCAAGATGTCTCCGAAAATGACAGATGTGGTGTTTCAAGGGACGATGAAGATCATTCTGAAACCGCTGGTAGACACGCCCCCGTTTTTTGGGGCCATCTCCGTCACGTTCATGAAGCCACCCACATTTTACTTCGATCTGGACTTTGGCAAGGGGATTCCGATGGCAGGAGCAGTCAAGAAGCTGATGATTCCTTTCATCAAAGGCTTACTGGAAGATATGATGGTCTGGCCTAACAGATACGTGATGCCTTGGTTGGACGAGAGCATCACTGGACCGCTGGACGATCTATACTTAAGGCCTTCTCATTGTCTGCACATAAAGGTAATTTCTGCCAGAAATTTGCCAGACACAGACATAATTGGAAAGTCAGACCCTTTTGTTACGATGTATACGAGACAAACCAGAATGGTGAAAACAAGCGTGATCAAAAACAATCTGAATCCAGTGTGGAACGAGGAATTCGACCTTCTGGTAGAAGAAATGTACGCTCAGCCTTTGCACATTGAGGTTTATGACTTGGACTTCATGATTATGGGGGCCGAGCAGAAGGAGCTCTTGGGCAGGCACAAACTTTGGCTGAGCGAACTGGAGCCTGGTGTTGAAAAAACCATGTGGCTTCCCCTTGGTCTTGAAGATTTCTCTGAAGACAGTTGTGGAAGCGGTCGCGGTGAATTGCAGCTGTCCTTGTTGTGTAATCCAATCAGGGAGATGCATACTGATGCCACCGGCACCGAGTTTGGCGCCCTGATTGTTCGGGTTGTAGAAGCAAAGGACCTTCTGAGCAAGGACTGGTTTGGCCAAGCAGACGCTTACGTTTCAATGAAGGTGGTGGACAAGCACGAGCACAAGGCAAAGGGCGAGAGCAAGCACTTGCAGAAGAAATCATCCACGGTGATCAAGAACAACGCCAATCCAGTGTGGAACGAGACCATCGAATTTGTTTCGATACCGCGAGACAGCATTTTGGAAGTACAGGTAAAGGACAAGGACTTTGGACGCAACAATGTGATCGGTCATGTCAACGTGAAGGTTTCGGAAATCTCTCAGAAATCGGAAGAGGCCGTGTTTCCTCTTTTGGGCGCCCAGCAAGGCACCCTCGAGCTGGAGCTCCAATGGATACGCTTCCGTTGAACTTCTCCTCGACCTTGCTCCTATTTTCATGGCCATTTCACACCAGCACGGTCGCCTTGTTATGGACGCGACGATTGGATTCACGTCCTTGGTTGAGGATGGGGTCGAGAAGAATCGGATGCCGTCGAGGGAGAATCTTCTCGAGAAGTTCGATCGTCGAGGAGTGTCGATCGCGAAAGGCGCAGCTACCTTGCACGTGAAGATGGGAGGTTGCGACGACGCCAGAACACGTGGAAACGAAGCTTGGAAGCGAGGCGATCACCTCGAGGCCGAGAGATGGTACACCGAAGCGTTGGAAGGATCCCACACGGCAGAAGAACGCGCCAAATGCTTGTCCAATCGAGCAACCGTGAGGATGGCGAGAGGTGCTGGCGAAGAGGCCTGGATGGATGCGAAAAAGGCCGTGGAAGAAACGCCCATGTGGTCAAAGGCACACGTCAGGCTCGGAGAAACACTGAGGGCCTTGCACAGGCACAGCGAAGCTGCGGAATGCTTCGCGAAAGCGCTGGCGCTTCAACCGGATGATCGAGCGAGAGAGCGAGCACTGCAAAGCCTGGCCTTGCTTGCTCGCGGTGTGAAATGCCAAACACAGCAAAAGGTTATGCCTGGCATGCAATTCAGGCCTGGCGAGTTGGTGGCAGATGCAGAACCTGGCGCGGTGGGATCCCTCGTCAAAATATTCTCCACAAGCAAGGATCGTGCGATCAAGCTGGCTTCGATCATTCAGCTATCTGTGCTTGCAGCAGCGCCGGATCAGAAAACGGAATTCTTTGATGGCGTGTGCGCTGTCGTTCCACTTATAACTTATGCACAGGTCCAGGATTTGGATCGAGACTGCTGTCCACGTGGTGGCCTGCCTCTCGCACTGGCGGAGATGTACAACAGAAATGTGGGCACGAGTTACGAAGCCTCTCACCCCTTGACCGCTGCAGCGTTTGGCTTTTCAAGGCTGGTGGCCAACAAATCAGCATGTTCCTCAGACTTGAACCTTGGCCTCATGATGTTGCGGAGCGCCGGTATCATGCGCGCGTTATCCAAGCTTGTCACGGACACGCAGGGGTTCGACGAGGCCCAGAGCTTCCTATGCGAATGCTTTCGCGGCGTGATGGACGTTGTTACGAAGGGAGGAGCTCAGGAGCTCTCTCTCGCATTAGAATTTGGGGTGAAGGAATCCTTGGAAGTGTTGCATCGAGATGCCGTTCAGAACGACCGTGCATCCAGTGCGACGTACCTGCAGCGTCTCTTGCGTCAGATCATTCGCCATCCCGACCACCCAGACAACCAAGTTCCGGCACCTTCGTGACCCTACCCTTTGAATGGTATGCTTCCCAGTTGATCTCTTCTTCCGCATTCAAGTGCTTGGTGAATACCCATTTCGTCGTGGGTTCGGGACCTCCTCTCGTTTCCATTATCTGGAGGGGACAGTTCCCGCCAACGCTGCACGATCGTGTCGCACACTCCCGCCTCGAACTTGTTTCGGCCATGGCCGACACGCGATCCTTGGCGCATCTGGGAGCTTCCACCAGCGACGCGGCACGCCTGTCGGCCAGAGGTGTGCGCACGGCCGCGGATCTGATGCGCACGGACCTGTTGGACGTCGCCGACGCTTTGCGGGTGTCGGTTCCGGAAGCGTCGCGTGCGCTTTGTCGCGTGGCCAAAGCGGTGGCACCTGCGGCTACCGACGCGGCATCCTTGCGCAGGAAGGATGCAAGTGGACATTTGCCCACCAAGCTGTCGCCATTGGACGAAGCGATGCGTGGTGGACTTCCTGCGCGCGCCATCACCGAGCTGGCAGGTCCAGCTGGCGCAGGGAAGACGCAGATGTGCTTCGCGCTGCTGCTTTCGGCAGCTCTGCCGACATGGCACGGTGGCAAGGAACGATGTGCGGTGTACGTCGATGCAGAGCGCAAGTTCAGCGCCAAGCGAGTGGCAGAAATGGCACGTGCTTGGACGGGAAGCAGTATGCAGGAATCCGAAGTGCAAATGACACTTGCACGGATGCGGGTGGTGCCTCCTCCAGAGAGAGTCGAAGACATGGCGCCGTTGCTTCTTGGATTGGAGCAGATGATGATCCAAGATCGAGTGGCCGTGGTGGTGGTGGACAGCGTGGCCGTCTTGATGCGTGGCGATGCATCTCGTCGCCACGATGTGTTGGGTGCCCAAGCATCTGCCTTGCGTCACTTGGCCGAATCGTTCAACGTGCCTGTGGTGGTGACCAATCAGGTGGTTGGAGGAGGTGCATCGTTGGGTTCTCACCAAATGTTTGGAGCCATCGCCAGCGAAGGGGGAGAGGCGGAAGTGGCGGCCGCATTGGGCGTGCGATGGGCACATGCTGTCCACACACGCCTGACCCTGTCCAGGACCACCACGTGCCGTTGCCTCACAGTGGCCAAGTCGCCTTGCTTGCCTCCATTGCGCTTTTCCTTCCGCATCACCACCGCAGGCCTCGTCCACCATCCGTCCGACGAGGCAAACCTGCCGCCCCTGTAGCATCTTCTGTTTTCGTCCGAGTTAACCCAGATCCTGCTCTCGTGCGACACCCGAGGTCGATCCGTCCCCTCATCCACAGCCCCGAGATCCTCGGTCCGAAGACCCGATTTCGCCCGTTCGTCGACGAGGATCGAAGAGGCGGTGTCAGTGGTCCTCGTCAAGCGGTGCAGGAGATCGCAGACGACCAACGAGAGGCTCCCAGGCCACGTGAGAGAGTGGACGACGAGCGCGTCGCCGACGCTCGCTTTCGCGTGGGAAACGGACCGCTTCGGAGGATTCCACACGCAACCATGCGTGCATCTGCACCAACCATGCCCGCAGCTCGTCCCTCGCACGTCGGAAGGACCCTCACGGCGGGTCGTGGACGGCCTGGACCCGTCCTGGCCGCTGGGACCAAGAAGGTCGTGACATACGACGACGGATGGAAGAAGGAGTTCTTCGGGACCGGACTATTCCTCGAAGACGGAGAAAGCAAGAGCGTGGACGTGCTGGAACGCGTGCAGAAGAAGAAGCTGCTCTCGTCTGTCGAGAAATCGGGGCTCTTGAGCCTGGCAGAGAAGAGCGGACTCACGCTGTCCAAGATCGAAAAGTGGGGATTGCTGTCCACGGCAGAGAAGTTGGGCCTCCTGTCCTTGTTGGAGAACGCAGCCACGACCGAGCCAGCGGTGATTTCGTCTCTGTCCTTGCCTTTCCTGGTCCTGACCGTCCTGGGCGCAACCTTGATTCCAGACGATAACACCGTGGAAGTGATCGTGAAGACCTTGTTCTGCGGCGTCAGCTTCGGCACCTTCGCTGCGTTGTTTGCAGGTGGATTCGTGGTCGCAGGCCTTCAAGAAGACTGATACCAATAATTGCACAGGAGTATATGTCCTGGGACCTTGACACATATCAATACAGCCGGACCCTGGATTGGAACGATCATCTGCTCCATCCTCCTCTCCGCCTTGTCACGGGGACCTCCTTCCCGTGCTTCCTCGCATTGTTGCGATCCATCCCACGTCCTACCATGCGCCTTCCCTCCATCCATTCCACCATCTAGGTGGCATGCATGCACGAAGCTCACCACTCGTGCCTCTTGTGTTTCATCCCATCGACACGAGTGGTTCTCGAGCCCTCGAACACGACTCCATCCAGGTCCGTGTCCTTTTCCTTTCCCCCTTCATCGATATCTTGGTGGAGATCTCGATATCGGATCCCGTTCCTCTGTGTTTTCGACACGATCGTCCCGAAACGACGACGACGCACGGTGGTGATGGCGATGGCCAACGCCATGCTTCGACGCTTCGCGTCCATGCGAAGCGCACGAAGACGCATGGACACGACCGCGAAAATGGCGAGATCGTATCGAGAAGACAGACCTGCCACCGCCACGGCGGATTTCTACGCACCGATGCAGGACTTCGCGGCCTTGGGCGCACGGGAAGACGTGGCGGCTGCACTGGCCGCCGCCGGAGCCACGAGGCCGTCGCACGCACAAGCCGTGGCGTTCTTGCCGCTCCTGCGTGGCGAGAAGAGCGAACAAGCGGGCAGGAGGAAGGACGTGCTGCTTGCAGATCGTGCAGGCGGTGGCAAGACGTTGGCCTACCTCGCACCGCTGCTGCAGGCGGTGGTGGCACGCGAATCTGCACGTGGAACGCGAGCGCAACATCCCTCCGTCGTCATCGTCGTGCCTACCGGACAGCTGGCTTCGCAAGTGAGAGGTGTGCTGCGTCTCCTCTCCCAAGGTGGATTGCGGGTCCGATCCATGGCCGCAACAGGAGGCAGGCCCATCCGAACGCAGCGAGACGCCTTGCAAGAAGGTGTTGATGTGGTCGTCGGAACGCCACAGAGGCTGCTGGCACTGCACGATGACGGATGCCTGGACCTTGGCGATGTCTTTGACATTGTGTTCGACGAGGCAGATGTGCTCTTGAGAAGGGAGGGAGGCTTCCGGGAAGACTCGCTGCTACTCAGGGCCATGGCAGGGTATGCACGAGCCGTCTTCATCACTGCCACCATGCCTGCAGAGACTTTAGAAGATCTGAGAGAGGATCTGGGAGATAAGGAGATGGAAATCCTGACAGGCCCAGGTGTGCACCGCGTTCCAAAGGGATTGCAGGAACGTCTCGTGGACTGCAGCGGAGGGGATGAGATTTCCGAGGAGAGTGGAATCAAGCGCAAAGCAAATGCTCTGGCCACCATCCTCGAATCAGAAAAGTACGTTCGCACATTGGTGTTTTGCAACAAAATAGAGACGGCGCGGAAGCTTGAGAACCTACTCAAGCGAAGGGACAGGCACAGCAAACAGTATCAGCTCTTTGCCTACCATGCGGCAGTGGGAGAAGAAAAGTCCAGCCTGAACTTGGAACGTTTCCTCCGGCCCATGAGACAGCTCGAGCCGCAGAGAGTGCTGATATCGACGGACCGAGCATCCAGAGGCATTGATACCGCAGGCATTGATCATGTCGTGCTGTTTGATTTGCCGAGGGAACCCAGTGAATATGTACGGAGGGTGGGACGTACGGCTCGGGGAGCACAAGGGGAAGGGCTAGTCACTGTGCTTGCCCTGGGAAGGCACGTGCCCATCGCACGCAACTTGATCCAAAGAAATCAGAGAGGAGAGCCGATTCACCCGCCGCCGGAGGCCACGAGGCGAAAAAGCAAGTAATTTTTGAAGGCGTGGTTGTGCAAGGAGCTGCCCTGCGTGGCATCAGCAAGCTAAGCTTAATCGATTCCAGAGCAATGCTCCACGACAAGCGGGCTGTCTATCATCAGGCAAACCCTCGAGGCTGGTCTCGAGCTCGCGGGCGGACGTGCGCCTCATCAATCTGTCGAATAAAAATGCTTTCTCCCACTCCATTGCCTTGATCAAAGGCCCCAGTGCGGCTCGTTCCCACTGCCATGATAGTTCCGTGCTCGTTGAAGCAGATGCTCGAGAGCGCAACCGGGTGCCTTTCGGACTGAAGGAGTTTCTTCCTTTGCTGTCCCTCCCATATGGAGAAGCATCCATCCGCTCCTCCCGTGACGAAAGTGTGATGATATCGTGGGTGATGGGCCACGGCTTGCACTGGATGCACAATCACTTCTCCCGCTTTGTTCTCACGGTGGCACTTGAAGGCGTACTTTTTGGCTTGGATCCCTTCGTCTGGATCTGCGAACTCGACGGCCACACGCCCGTCCACGGCTGCCATGACGAAGCTTTTTGCATCTTGGGAGACGCTGATGGCTCTTGTTTGGGCTCGGAGGGACGATTCTCGTCTTTGCCATGGTTCGTTGGATTTTCGCACATCGAAGAGGGACACTTCTCTCCCGGCACATCCCACCACCAGCACATTTTCTTTCGCGTCCATGGCATACACTTTGTTTGCGAGCTGCACTCTTGCTACGGGTTCTTTGTGTTTCGTTTCTCTCAGATCCCACAGCAGGATGTTTTTGTCCCATCCACCGGTGACGAGCAGGTTCCTTTCTTCTACGAATCGCACGCACCTCGCTCCTGCGTCGTGTACGCCGAGCAGCCTTCCTTCTGCACAGATCACGTCGTGGCACCAGACCGTTCCGTCTGCACAGACGCTGGCCACTTCATCCGCTCCTCCATTGACGTAGCAGCATCCTAGCCTCGGCGTCTCGTGTTTGGCCACTCGTTTGGCCACGCATCGTGCGTCGCACACGGCCAATCCGCCGTCCCAGAGTGCGGCGGTGACCCTTCCTCCTGCCACACGAACTTCCGACACGCCCATGCATCCTTCCAACCCTCTCACGTGCGTTCCAAGCGCCGTTTCCGTCCCTTCCATGGCCGCCGTCGTCGCCATCTGCTCCGGACACGTTCAAACCCAGCCGAGACGACCGTTGGGATCCTCCCCACACCTCCTTTCGAAACGAAGGTTAATTCGTTCAGAGTTAACAGCTCTCCCTCCAAGACCGAGTCTTTCAACGAAGGGGAAGGGACGATCAACAGCTCCGCACGTGGATCGTCGACCACACGACCAGCGACGGACAAACGTCGTACAAGAACGAACCATAGAATTCGACGTAGGACTGTTGATCACACTCGAGATTATCGATGGGAATGCATCGGTCGGAATCGAACACCTGCGACTGTTTGAGAGCGCAGTGCATGCCTTGTGATACAGAACCTCGACGAAGTCATCACTTCCACACCGGAATTCTCCCACCACCGAAAGAACGCATCGAAGCTCGTTGTCGAAGGAAAGACAAGGCATTGAAGAAGCAAAAAAGGGCATCGAACACCCCGCGCAGCAGCGAAAGACATACAGCACAGCGGTTCACAACCACGTCACAACCCGTGCGTGGAACGAAGAGTTTAAACTCAGAGGAATCGATACCATTCCACACCCTTTCCTTCAAATCCACCCTCGACGAGAGAGAATATTCTCACTTGGTGGGTCCGGTGGTCGCAGGTGCGGCATGGACACGTTGGACGAGCTGGAAGTGGACGAACAACCGATCCAACGTGGAACAAGCAAGGCGGAAGGAGGTGGTTCCGAAGCGTTGCAATGTCCCTCGAACTGGCCGAAAGACGTGCATGCAATGCGTGCGCGAGAGGAGCAGGAGAACGAGCCCAAGACAGGTTCCGACGAACACAGGAGGGAAGGTCGTCTGGTCGAAGAGAAACGGTTTCAAGTGGAAGAAATCCCTGAGGAGTTGCTGGAAGATCTGTTCGAAGCACCTCTCCTGCTGCCGACGCAAAACGCGACGCGAAAGGTTCAGAACGCAGGGAAGACCGTCCCCACACCAACCAGCTCTCCGCTGCGTCGCATCTCGAACCTGCCCGTGCAGAGGAAGACCGGATCGAAAGACTCGAAAGATGTGCAAGAAGGATCCACGTGCCGACCTATCGCTGCTGAAGAGACACGAGAACCACAGTCGAACGACCAAGCGTCGATTCGCCTGTCGAACGAAAGCGAAGCCACAGAATCCACCGCCACCAAGTACATCCCTGGACCTGCAGGAGTCCTGCAGCGAGCCAAGGAGATGGGATTGCACGACACGATTCACGAAGGAACCCATCCTCGAGATGAAAACGACGAGGACCAAGAACGTGGAGCACAGGACCCCGTGCTGAACAGTCCCTCGTGGAAGGGAGCCATTCACAGCAGCGGGAGGCTGAGCGGCTGCATCAGAGATGTGCTGGCGGAAGGGAAACCTACACGCATCTCTCGAATGTTGGTATACATTGCCAGCATCAGCGTTTCCATGGAAGGAGGCGCTTTTCTCCATCTGAAAGACGCCACCGGATCCATGGGGGCCCTGCTCGCAAAGGAGGCCCTCGCCGCTCATGAAGATTGCCTCACCCAAGGCAGCGTGGTGCTTTTGGAAGGTGCGGTTGCCATTCGCGTCTCGGAGTCAGACATGGTCCTCTGCGTGTTGAAGGACAATGTCGCAAACATCCACGCCAGTCGGCCGGCCCTGCCACCAAGCCGCTCGGCAATCCCGCCTCAAGCGTCGGCCGTTGCGGGCGACGGCATGTGATGGCCTTTCTTCTTATTCCTGTGCGTGGTGAACTTGCATGCTGTGGGTGTTTGTGGGTGCTGGATGTGGACGCTTCTACCCTTCACAAGCATCGTGATCCTCCGGTTCGATTGCATCGTCCAAGGAGTCCAAATAACCATCGGGCAAGGACACGCGCTGGCGCCCTTCCCCTTTCATCCTCGCGAACCGCAATGCGCTGGGTGGGTACGATTCGCTCCAATCCACGGAGGAAACCTCCAAGGCTGCAATCCATTCTTGTGCGGTGCGGGCCATCATGAGTCTCTGCGTCAGCACACGAGCGCTTTGAAAGCCGTGAAAATAAAGGGGCACGAATTTCCGCATTTCCAACGCGGCCGTGAGTTCTTGGGCGTGATAATCAACCAAGCCTTGGAAGTGTTCCAATGCGGCTTCCGCCGCTCCTTTCAAATTCGGCGATTCTTGCGGCTCCTTTCCGACGAGCTGTTCGGCGATCTGTTGGATCAGCCATGGTCTGCCCAGGCAGGCTCGGCCCACCATGATGGCGCTGGCTCCTGTTTCTCGCATCATCTTGGTAGCGTCCATAGGTTCTCGGATGTCTCCGTTTCCGACTACGGGGATGGCGAGCGCGTCCACCATTTCTGCGATGGCTTCCCAATGCACGGGAGAGCTGTAGAGCTGGTCGACTGTCCTCGCATGCAGGACCACGCCCAACGCGCCTGCATCTTCCGCGGCCTTTCCGGCGGACACGTGCGTCAACCTTTCCATGGACAATCCCATCCGCAGCTTCACGGTCACCGGCACGTGGGATGCTCCTTCCACTGCGGATTGCACCAAGGAATGCAGCAGCTTGGGTTTGAGCGCGATGGCTGCGCCTCCTCCTTTTCGCGTGACTTTGCGCACGGGACAGCCGAAGTTGAGGTCGATGTGTGTGGCTCCGACTTCTTCCACGAGCATCTTGGCTGCGTCTTTCAAGAGTTCCTTCTTGGTTCCATACAGCTGCACGGACCTCACCGTTTCGATTGGATCGAAGGACACGATTTTCATGGCTCTTGGCGTCCGTTCCAGCAAGGTTTGCGCCGACACCATCTCGGTGACTGCTCCTCCTGCTCCTCGTTTCAGGCACATCTTCCGGAACGGTGCGTTGGTGACTCCTGCCATGGGTGCCACCAAAAGCGGAGGTTCCATCCGCACGACGCCTTCGCCTCTTCCCAGCACCATCGCAGGTGCTGTCCATGCCTTCGTCGCGACCATCGTGTCGGTTTCCGACACGTCCAATCCCACCTCTCTCCCTCTCACTCACTCTCTCTCTCCCTCAATCTCACCTTCTCTCTCCCTCTCTCAGTCTCTGTCGATCGATCACGGTCCGAGAGAGACGGGCAGGCACGTGCTGGGGGGTGCACCCGTCCGAGGGGGGGGTCCTCTTCGCCATACGTTTTGTCGGGGTCGAACTTGTCGGTTCGATTCGGACAAACCACCGCGAGTTGGATCCGATCCCGTCGAGGTCCTCGCTCCCGTCCTCCGCGCCTCTTCCCCCTCCTTCCTCCTCCTCTCGCACCCTCCCCCTCTGATCCACCCGCTCCTTTTCCATGTCCCGTCGAGGCACCCGCACCCGTTGGGTTCGAACCGGGTCCGGGACTGCAAGGGACGTTCTCCTTTCCACCGTTTCCTTTCGAACCCGAGTGGGGTTGGGATCGATCCCACCCATCGATGGGGTACGTGCACCACGTCCCCTTTGGGACGTGCCATGGCACGTCCATCACAACCACACGTGGCGCATGCCGACACGACGCACGTCGTCGCCATGGCGATGGACGAGCGAAGAGACGGGTTCCTGGATCGCGTGAAAGGGTTTCTGAAGCGACACGGCGCGAAAGAAGACTTCCCCGAAGCGCCGGACGGAGTGGAGACGTGGACGGTGCGGTGCCTGGATGGACCTGTGGGACCCTCGAGGACGCGGGAAGACACGTGCACGACGTCGTGGAAAGAGGGAGATGGCCAATCGATGCGAATCGCAACGTGCGAAAGGAAGGAGAAGAAAACGACGGGATACCTGATGCGCGTGTTCGTGGAAGACGTGGTCCAAGCCAACTGGATCCACTGCGACGCCTGTCGATTGGCGGGCTGGAGCCATCATCCCGTGTGTGCCACGCGCGTGCACTTCGTGGTGGGCGTGGAAGAGAAAGGAAACGCGCAGCACATCGCCAGGACAAGAAAACTGTGCACGGCATGTGGAAGGACGATCGCCGTGTCGTCCAGGACCTGTCCACTCTGCAGGTCGGACACCCGCAACCACGCCTACTTGAAATGTGCCACCCACCTGCTGCACGGCGTGGTGCATGGAAACGGTTGTGGACATCTGCTCAGGATCAACGGCAGACAAGGAGGATCCATGTCCCTCTCGGGAAAACAACTCATGGGGCTCTGGGATGAATTGTGCCACGAATTGGGCGTCAGACAAATCAGCGTAGAAGATGTGTCCAATTGGCACGGCATGGAGTTTCGAATGCTACACCTGGCCGCACACGGATCGACCTGGTACGGGAGATTTGGATACAAATGGGCCAGAGGATCGTACGGACACACGGAAGACGAATGGAAACGGTGCACCAAGATCGTGCAGCACTTTCCCTTGGAACACATCCTGGACGATCTCCAAACCAGCGGAATGAACGAAACAGAACTAGCACGCACAATCTTGCACTACAGAAACCTCACCAAAGCAAACACCCTGGGCGAACTGCTGCGCGGGATGATCGAATGCTTTAGGAGAGCCACCTTAGCAGAGCGAGAGGAGGTCCACCCCGTTCGCAACACTGGGAGCATGATCCCGCTGCGCAATGAGATACCAACCCTCTGCCGCGTCATGAACGATCGAGCAAACCTCATGCCAGGAAAGACTCCTGTCATTCCTGCTGCTCGTGCGCAGGGCCAGGAGCTTCTCGCTCCAAAGCACCGAGCACGCAACGGGAAGAGGCTGTCCAAAACCAAACGCGGCAGGAGCGGAACGGCCCAGGGCAAAACGCAGGCATGCAGATGGGTCCCCGCACGCGTTACGCGCGCGAAACATGCAGTGGTGGAAGCTTTGATGGGAAGGAAGGGAGCACCAATTTCCAGGCAGGACCTGCGGGACCTGGTTCGCACGCACATTGGGGACACTGGGCTCTTGGATCATGTGCTCAAAACAGTGGGAGAATGCACCGTTGGCAAGTTTAAAGTACAGCGTGCACCAGATCCTCAAACAGGAGTGATGCAGTACAGCCTGGTGCTAGCAAAGCAGCCGGGTCAGGAAGAAAACAAGAAGGGTGCCACAGGAAACAAGAGGATCAGGAACGGTACCAGTGAAGTGGGCAAGAAGCGCAAATTGGGACTTCTCCTGCCCATCCATTCCAGATCGTCACCCATGGTCCCATCGGACGCCAGGGGCAGTCCTCGAGGGAACAGCAAAGATGTATTGGAAGCCATCCTTCTCCTCTACCATCAGATCCTGATCGAGTACAAACCCGCTAGCATTCAAAGACCTAGATCAACCCGATCCAAAGGTTTGAAGGGTCAGGGTGTCCAAGAGTGCTGCCGAGTGCTCCTGGACACCAAACACTTCGTCAAGGTGTACATGGGGAACGAGCTCCCCTCCAAACCCACAGGAGATACAATTCGCGTGCGATGCTGTGCCCATGTAGTGGACATGCCTCCAAGCTTGCAGCCTGCCTTCAAGCGCAGAAGGCAACCGCCAACACCGCAGCCACCGCTAGAGGTGATTACCTTGCCAATATCTGCAACATTCAGAGATCTGAAGCGCCAAGCCCAGTCTGCCTTTGCAAATATCTATCCTATTTTTGAAGCCTGGCAGGTCAAGGAGATAGACGGGCTGCGTCATGTCGCCGGTCGCACCCGCGTGTCTGCCGTGCTACGTGACGGTGCAACTGTGACATTGCGCGGAGCAGGAGTGGCAGAGACATCCACTTGGCGATTCGAAACTGGTCTGGATCACTGGGTGGTTCGCTGTTCCTGTGGGACTACTGACGACGATGGCGAACACATGCTGGAGTGCGAGCGCTGCGGCACATGGCTGCACACGCGGTGCTTGGGTATCAGGGAGTCCCAGGCTGTGCCTGCTTGCTTCCTGTGTCCCGACTGCAGCTCCAAGGAACCCTCCAGTCGTAGCCAACCGCGGAGCAGGTCATGAAAATGCATACGGATGGACCCCTATAAATAAAGCACTTTGCACTCGCAAATTCACGTTCTCCGATCCACGGGACACCCTCGTCTTCCCGTTGCTGGATGCATTCTCTTGGCCAATCGAGAAACGGCAGCCTCCAAGAAGCATGCACGATCATGTCACTGGGTGAGGAAGGGCGGTGGCAGGGGTAGTCGAGGAGCGCAGACTTCCATTTGCACGGCATGCCTAAGGCGTTCCACAGTGTCTTTGTCTCCCGGTCTGGCTTGCGCAAGTAGGGTTTCCACACGTGCGTTGTCTCGCATCCACTTTCCACGATGCGCTTCTTCCAAGATTTGTGCTGCCAGGGCATCGGCCCATGGCAGAGCACCGTCCTTCCCTTTCAGCAGAGCTTCGGCCACCTGCCACGCTGATCGCGCATGGTTTGGGTCTATGGCCAGCGCAGCTCTTCTCAACCCGGTGGCTTCCTTGTTGTCTCCAGTGGTTGCTGCAGCGGATGCTTGTGCACGCAGCGCGCATGCGAGGTATTCTTGCCCCGCACGGTCGGCACACCTCTCGGCGGCTTTCGTTGCACCCTCTGCATCGCCCATCCTTTCCATGGCGTATGCCAGCTCTTCGAACAGTTCCGCGGCTTCTCCATCCGTGTTGGATTGTTCGGCAAAGAGTTCATAGGAAGCAACGTGGGTTTCCCACTCCGATGCATCGTGGTCTTCGATGGCATCTTCCAGCGCCAATCGGAGTTGGGCCAGCTGGATCGCTCGACCTGTCCCTGGTGGGTTCTTCCCTTGTCTTCTTTCGCGTTGCGACGGGAAGCTCATCGGTCCAGGCGCGTCTCCCAGCACCACCGATGCTGCATTCAGCACGTCTCGTGCGCGCTTGGGCTGTCGCAAGGCGTCGGCCACGGTCGCACGCAGCACCCACGCCGCCTCGCAGGTGCCGCCGCTTGCACGCAGCGCTCGCTTGGCCGCGGTTTCTGCTTCGGAGAGGTGCTGCGTGGCCAGTGCGCATCGGCAGAGTCCACACCACGCGTGCGTTTGCCACGGTCCTTCCACGTCGGACGCCGACGCGTAGGCGCTCCATGCGTCGGCCCATCGCAAGTCCATGTGCTTCGTCGGCACTTGGACGCACGCTGCACAGGCTTCGACCGCCGAAGCGTACAGCAGGTCGGCTTGTGCGGCCAGCGGCACGAGTGCACGCGAAGCAGGCGCTTCTTGCGCTTCGCGACGTGCGGCGTGTGCGATTTCCAAGGCTTCTTCCGCCGCTTCGACGTTCGTTTCGTCCTGTTTCCACGCCAACAGCGCGGCTTTCGCCGCCAAAAGGAGCAGCACGAGGTCCGACGGACGGTAGAACAGCAACGTGCGCAGCACGCGGAGCGATTCCACAGGATATCCGTCCGCCATCCGCGCCAAAGCACGATCTCGCCACACGGCATCTCGTGCGTGTGGTTCGCGTGGCGAAGACCGCTCCAACAGCTTCGCCAGCGGCCTGTAGAACCCATGGCGTGCGTGGAGGTAGCTCGCGTCGGCTCTGGCGGCGTCGCGACGCGCCGAAGACGACACGGCGGCCGAGAGCTTCCGAAATCCGCGCGTGAAATCCAGCAAGGCTTCTTCGTCGGCGCAGATGGGTTCGGCCGCGTCGGCTTCCCGCGTGGGCGGACGGTACTCGTCTGGACACACGCCGCTGTGCGTGAGCATGCGTGCCAGCTCCAGCCGCGCGTCGGCGTCGCCTGCACGCGCCTGTGCGCGCAGTGCGCGCAACGTGGATCGTTCCATCGTCGTTGCGATGCACCACACGTCGTGGGCCACGTAACACCCACGTAGTGAACCACCACAACACAACAACAACAACAACAACAACACGTCACGAAGGAAAGCAACGTCCACCCATGCACACGCCAAGAAACGGAAGACGAGCCAAGAGACCCACACGAGAAACGCTTGGGGGTGCAATGGACGTGCAGGCGGCAAAGGTGAGACGATGGTCCGAGGCCGACGGAGATGCTGCGGACCAAGCTTGGGACGAAGAGGGGGGTGGTCGTGGACGTGACTTGCGCGTTCACGCGGATGCGGAGGGACGAGGTGGCGAGGAGATCATACGCACGTGCCGATGCTCTCGGTTGGTCGAACGTTCGTTCTTGCACTCCCACGCGCGGACGTGCGAGCGTCCAAGGGCGATCTTTCGACCACTTTGTTCGTACGAAGGACCCCATCCTCAAAGTTGGAGAGCAAGAAACAAGCCGCGCTCGGCGCCGGCGATGGAACCTTTTCCTTGCGTGAGAAAAAACAAGTTCAACTTCCGCATTCGCCAAAAAAAAACAAAGGATGGACCACAAGTTGGAACCCTCGTGCGAGCAAAGATGACATTGCCATATGTGCTGCCTCTCTCGAACACGAAATTTAAGCCACGTCCAACCGCAAATCAAACCACGCAATCAAAACGAATCGGCCAACCGAAGCTATGAGACGCACCCTCTCGTCGTCGACGACAAATCAAGTTGATTGGTGGAGTAATAAAAGATTTGGTTTCCAAGTCTTCCAACGCCGTGGCACATTGTTGCAAATGCTAACGCAGGACTGCATGAACCGCTCAAGATCATGAAACTCTACCAAATCTCGACTTGTCAATACCCCCCGCACCTACGTGCCTACAACTTTGCGTACAACCTTGATCGCGAGAAATGAGTGGACCAACTATGTAGAGGGACGTCCCCGAAGTTGAGTTGTCGAAGCCTTGGAATCCCGTACCATCGATTCAACTTTTCAAAATCATGGCGGAGAGAACCTTGCCTCTTACCTCAAGACGTTCGAAAGCACCGAATCCAAAGAAGACATGGATGCCTCCTTAGGCGATGAGAAGTTCGTTCGCACTCCATGCGACCGCATGGTTCTTTGCATGTGTGATGACTAGGTCATGTGCATAACATGCCGAGCTAGACTCCCGTGGACTAAAGCACGGCAATGGCAACATAAGTGCTATGCCATGCTCGATTCCCCCTTTTCCACGCAAAGCCTTCATAAATCCGTGTCCTCTCGTGTTATGCTTCGAAGAGTTGAGAGTGAAGATGCGATGGTTTTCTCGGCACTTGCGTGTCTCGCCAACCTATTTTCCGCTCCTCATCGATCTTCACCAAGAGCCGTGCAGCACTTGCATCTTAGCGAGATGAGCTTCGTGGTTGGCAGCCCCGAATTTCGATGTCGTTGGTGCATCAACTGGACGTCCTCATCCTACCGTTCCAAGGCTCAAAGTCGCAAATGAGAATGGGAACAACCAAAGCCAATGCTTCGCCTCTTGTCCACCAAATGGATAGGAAGAAACAGGTGTGTTCCTTGTTTTGCCGCTTCGAAAAGGTGAATGGTGTGATGGAACTGCACTCTCTTTCGAACCCCGCACAATCCTCAACATCGAAAGACATGCAATGCATTTGCCCATATCGTACGCAAAGTTGAATTCGACCATCCAAGCATACCAAAGAATCAGTGTCCGTGTGTGCCGCGTCTTCGTTGCGGAGGAAGAATTCGGGCTTGTAGAACGCATCTCTTCCGTCGATCCTTGCCGCGACTCGTGCAAGGGCAACGAGGAAGCTCGCGACGAGCTGGACTTTTTGTGGGATCGGTCCTCGTTCGTCTCGAACGCTTGTGCATGCGTAGCACACGATTCCACTTGGGGTTGTTCCCAATCACGACGTCCACGGAAGATCGAGCACGGGTTGCGTTTGCACGCGTGTGCACCTTGGATGTTGTCCGTTTGGTGCGTGATCCCACGCATTGCATGTGCAAGCACGGTCCAACGTGGCGATGGATGCGTCCACCCATCGCTTCCTCCTTGCCGTACACCCACCGGATCCATCTCCCGTCGAGGACGCCGTGCTACTGCCACTGTCCATTCCTCGTCGTTCCATGTCGAGTTTCCGTGGCTTGGGTGGGGAGTGGTGCACCACGTGGTGTGGAACTTGTGGCTCACCTTCGTCGACGTGCGGCAACCCAGGAGTTGGCGCATCGCCGAATCGATTGGGACGACAGCGATGGCGCAAAAGGATGCGAACCAAGTGGTGGTGGGCGTGCTGGCGCTGCAAGGATCCTTCGCCGAACACGCCTCCTCGCTGAGGAGGAGCGGAGAAGGGGTGCAAGCCGTGGAAGTGCGCCTGGCGGCCCAACTCGAGCACTGCGACGCGTTGGTGATCCCAGGAGGAGAGAGCACGACGATGGCCCGCCTCGCCGAAAGGGAAGGCATGGCCACGGCGCTGCGTGAGTTTGCAGCCGCAGGAAAGCCTGTCTGGGGGACGTGTGCAGGCCTCATCATGCTGTCGGACAAAGCCGAATGCACGAAGCAAGGCGGACAGGCCCTCATCGGCGGCTTGCACGTGTCTGTGATACGCAATTTCTTCGGCGCTCAAGTCGAGAGCTTCGAGACCAAGATCCCTGCACCTGCGTGCATCCGCACTCAAGGAGACGACGATCACTTCCGCGCGGTGTTCATTCGTGCGCCGGCGATTGCGGACGTGGGCGAAGGCGTGGAAGTCCTGGCGGAGTACCATCTGTCGGACGTGCAACGCCAACGCAAGCCGGATGCACCGTCCAAGGTGGCCGTGGCCGTGCGACAGGGACATCTGTGGGCCACCGCCTTCCATCCGGAGCTCACTTCGGACCTCCGTTGGCACAAGGCATTTGCAGACATGGCAAGAGAGGTCCGAGCAGCACGCGTTGCTGCGGAGTCCGAATCCGCCTCGTTTCCTCTGCATGAGTCCAATGGATACAATCGAATGGAGCTTCCTATTTACGAGTAAGGCGAGCAAGGCATCTGCCAGATCGGCGTCCCGTGCGGGAGGGGGATGCACATCCGTGGCGCAGCTGCATCGACCATATCGAACGGGTGGGTCTGTTCGTAGGCGATCAGGATGCGCCGTGGACGAGGAGCGATGGCTTTGCATTCGCACCTTGCACGTTCGTCGTGAAAACAGGGTCTTGCTCGTTCCTTACCTTTCAAAGCTGGGCTGGAAAGCACGCGCACGTACGCACCATTGTATTATCATGCACTCTCATCCTGTGGTACTTGCCTGCAATTCCGCCCTCCAATCCTTGGTGATGGATTGGCTCCTTCTTCCTCGATGTGCCAGAGGGAGGAGCTCCTGCTTTCCGCTACCGACCGGTACTGCACGTCGCGGTCACACTACATTCCAACCGGAGCGACGGAGAGGCCGGTGTAAGCTATTATCTTGGTTTGGTCCTGTGCTGATTCTCATGGTGTTTCGACATGGCTCGCCCAGAATTTTTGTGAATCTACGGTGACCGCCCAGTCTTCTACCGTCCAGTCGGGTGTTTCGGCGGTTTCCCCGACCTGCGTGCATGCGCACGATGCCTTCATCGAGGTGGTTTCGTCGCGTCGATCGCTCGGCGTTCTGGCTGCGCACACCGTCGCGTGTCGAGCGCACGGTCGTCTTTCCTTCGCTCCCACGGTTCCTTTTCGATCGGATTTCGAATCGACGGGACGTCGCGACTTCATGTCCGCATCCTGTTTATGACGTACGTTCGCCTTTGGTGCGTACGACGTGGACGGTTGTTGCTTTCATCCGTCGCGCACGACCTGGCACGTGTCGTTTCCTGCACCTGCATCCACGCCGGCACGTCGTTTTTCATTCCCATCCACCGTTCGTTCGTCCTGGTTCCTTCCATCTATCGCTTCCATTTCGCATCTTCCGTCCTGCCGCACGCCTGGACCTCCTCCTTCTTCGTCCGACACGTCCACCACGTGCGTCCATGCCTGTCCCAGCTCGTCCTTTCCCACGAGGGTCGTCGTCACGTGCCTCTCCTCCTCCACCACCACCACCAGAGAAGATTCTCTCCTCGTGGAAGGTCGGAGGAGATAAACCCTAGCCATGTTTACGAAAGGGGGGAGGGGTGCAGACACGGTGTGTGGCGACGACGATGGACGCGATGGCGATGGCGGAGCGTTTGGACGAGTGTTTGGGATGCGGGAGGTACGAAGAGGCCAAGGAAGTGGCGGAAGAGATGCTGCGAAGAGACGAAGGAGACGCAGACGCAGCACGTGCGGCCGTGGCGGCGCGGCTGCTGGGTGGAGAAGACGACGAAACCACGCCCAAGTACGTGGAAGCCATGGCAGAACGATGGAACGTGCGCATGGAATTCGAAAGAGCGTACGCCAACTATCGGATCGGAAAGCTGGACGAAGCCATGGGATGGCTGGCCGCAGGAAAAGAACAAGACGAACATCGTGGCGTGCCGGCGCTGAAAGCACAGCTGCTGTTTCGACAAAGAAAGCCCAAAGAAGCAGCCGAAGCGGTCCTCGAAGCGCTGGGAAGAAAGACGAAAGGAGACGATGCCAACAGCACAAGTGCCCTTCGAAGCAACCTGGTGGCCGCACGCGTGGCCCAAGGAGACGCTGCAGCCGCAGAAGAAGCCGAAATGCAGGCGTTGACCGATGGAAACGGTGGGTTCGAAACGCACTTCAACGTCGCCTGTGCGAGGATCCTACGTGGAAACCTAAGAGATGCACGACATGCACTCGAAGAAGCCAAGAAAGCGGCGGTCGAAGAAGCGGACGCAGCGACTGTGGGTGCGATGGAAGGATACCTGGATCAAGATGGAGAAGCTTCCTTGAAGCATGCCCAAGGAGATGCGTGCGTGGCGGCCATTGCCGCCAGCAATGCTGCGGCATTGGGAGTGCCTCCAAACCAAGCCTTGGATGTCCTGGACAGGTACTTCGTGCGCCAGAAACATGCTCTGGTGAGGGAAGCTGTCCAAGCCACAAGTGCGAGAGAACAAGAGGTGCTGCAAACCAATCGCGCATTGATCCTTTGGCAATTGGGGCAGAAAAAGGAGGCCGTCAAAGCAGCTCATATCGCTGCTGGATTAGAAGACAGCAGCATGCAGGCTCAAAAGGTTGCCATCGCCATCGCTTCCATGGCAGGAGAGCACGGGAAAGCTGAGGAACGCCTCCAGCAACTCCTCGCTCAAGCCAAAGGTGCTGAAGAGAAGCGAGAGGCACACCTACTGAAAGCCCAGACAGAGCTGCGACAAAACCGTCCTGAAGGGGTGCTGGAAGCTCTCAGAGCTGCAGGCAAAATGGGTGACTCAGCCTGGAAGCACATGCCTTCAGTGGTGGCCACCACATCAACGATTCTGTGTCGAACTGCAGGCAAGCTTGCGGCCCAACAGGAAATCAGCAAGGCCATCAGCTACTGGGAGGAGGAGCGACAGAACAACAATCCCAAGGCCACTGGTCTCTTGGAAACACTCCGTTTGGGACTCGCGCAGTTTGCAGAGAAAAACGGGGACACAGAGGTTGCCGGAGCAACTTACAAGGCCCTCTTGGATTCTGCCCCTTCTGATCACGTGGCCATTGCCTCTTCCCAAGCATTGGTGACGCTGTATGGGAAAAAAGGGGACGTGGATGCAGCCCAGCTGCATGCGCAACGCCTGCCCCCAATCCACGATGCAGCTCAACGGGTGGATGTTGAAGCACTAGAAATGTCGACGGTGCTGATGCCCCCATCAGCAGGAACTGGAGAGGACGCAGGCCTCGGGGTTGATTCCTCCTCATCCATGCAAGTGGATGCACCAAAGTTGAAGAGGAAGAAAAGGCATCACAAGAAGAGACGGATGCCAAAGGACTTCGATCCAGAGCACCCACCTCCCCCACCAGATGCAGAAAGGTGGCTGCCCTTACGAGAGAGGAGCTACTACAAAAAATCCAGGCGCGAGAAGGCGAAGGCGAATTTAAGAGGAGCTCAAGGTTCAGCAAAAGTGGATCCTGGTGCGACAAAGGGAGGAAAGGCAACAGGAAACGCGCCTGTGGCACCACCAAGTGCTCCAAAACGTCCACACGGTTCGAAAAAGGGCCGCAAAGGCCGAAGATGAAGCAGCAGGAGTCAAAAAAGCAATTCAATCACACGTCCTCAATTTTCTTCACCAATTCAACTCATGAAAGGCTGCTTCACATTTATTGACGCCTCCCAGTATACCTCTGCACGAATCGCACTTGTACCATCCAGGTCGCATGTCCCGGTACATGCAAGGTATCCAGCATAACCTTCTGCAACTACGTGCCTTTCTGTATCAATGGATCGAAGGAGATGACCCATTCAGAATGTCTTCCGTTGTTCTGGGCAGGCAAGCATCTGGGAAATTGTCCACTATCAAGGCGGCACATTTCACACCTTTTCCAAGGCTGCCTCTTTCCACAAAGAACCTTGGCTGCACAAACCTCGCGTGCGCAAGAGCTACTCGCAGAAGACGAGGTTTAGGCCCACTCCCTAGAAACCCTTCTCGCAGCCCAAAGGGGAGGCTGATGCAGTACTTCCCTAGTGTTCCAAAAGTTCGACCAAGGATGGTCTCAACCTGCGATCAACGTCTCATTCCTAAACTCACCGCCTGCCACCAGGTTGGCGCCAGGTCCCACCAGACAATCTTTCAGCGTGGTCCTTTCTGGAATCACAGTGCCGCTTGCTACGATGCAATTTTGCAAGTGGGCTCCATCCTGAACCGAGACATTGTCGTGCAACACCGATTGGATGATTTTACATTGCTGTCCCACATGCACTCTTGATCCCAGCACGCTCCGTTTGACGCTGCTGCGATCGCCAAAGCGTCCTCCAGGTCCAACAACGCATCCGGGACCAATAGTAGCGCGGTGTCCCAGCTTTGCATCAGCCGCCACGGCATCTTCAGCACGATCGGCCATTTCTCGGTTGGCTTCGGCATAGATTTTGGGATGTCTCAGGCACATGCCGCTGGCCTCCATGGCAACCACCGCTTTTCTGGGTCTGGCTCTGGCCTCCATGGCCCTGTTGCTGTGGGCCATGGTCGCTCCCAAGGCATCGGCATCCCATGCTTCTCCTTCTTGACTCGCGCTAACGTTCGTATCGGCATGGTCTAGGGCCTGCTCGACGAACTGTGCTTGGCAAAGTTTCGGGAGGAGATCTTGGAAGACGCATCTGATGGTTTCGTCCTCGCAGACCATGGCCACGGCTTCGGCGGAGAGCACTGCGAGTCCCACCACACGTGGCTCTGCACACACGCGCAATCTCCCGCACTGTCTCGCCGGTTTCTTCGGCACTTTCGCGAGGTCGTCTCCACCTTGTGCGACGGCAGCGATTCGTTCGTGTTGGTCGACGGCGACTCGCGGTGCGTTTCCTTCTTGCGCCGGCATCAGCATGATCGTGGCGAGTGCTCCTCGTCTGCGATGTTGGGCCACGACTTTGGCCAGCGGCACGTCGAGGAGCAGTTCTGCCGGCATGAGCAGCACGTGCGACGCTCGTTTGGCGTCTGCTGCTGCGGCACGCACGGCATCCGCGGATCCGGCTCCTTCTTTCGCCGTCGTCACGTGCACGTCCACGTGTTTCTTCTCTTCGCGTTCCACGCACCACGTCTTGATTTGCGTCGCCGCACGTTCTCCTTCCACCACCACGTTGGCTTTTCGCACTCGCGCTTCGTCCAGCTTGGCCATCAGGTGTTCCAGCACCGCCGTGTTCGCCACCGGCAGCAATCCGGTGGGTTTCTGCGCCGCTTGGCACAACGTGGCCATGGACGAAGACGGCGCTTCCGCCCACACCACCGCCGCCACGCGCATGCTCGTCCACTGCGTCACAACGTCGATGTCCCACACGTCACAACCCATGCGCCATCCCTTCACCCGACCACACGTCACAACCTCAATGCATCACGACCTCAATGGACCACAACCTCAATGGACCACAACCTCAATGCATCACAACCTCAATGCATCACAACCTCAATGGACCACAACCTCAATGGACCACAACCTCAATGCATCACAACCTCAATGAACCACAACCTCAATGCATCACAACCTCAATGGACCACACGTCACAACCTCAATGCATCACAACCTCAATGGACCACAACGTCAATGCATCACGACCTCAATGGACCACAACCTCAATGGACCACAACGTCAATGGACCACAACCTCAATGCATCACGACCTCAATGGACCACAACCTCAATGGACCACACGTCACAACCTCAATGCGTCACAACGCACGAAGGAAGGAAAGGCGCGTGTGGGACACCAACCCCACGAGAGTTTCTTCTGGAAGGGGAGGCGGTGCCACGAAGACGTGGGAGAAGCCGAGGAGGACGAGGCATGGCGGATGGGACGGTGGGACGCGTTCCGTCCGGCGCACGAGCGGGAAATTCGGGTGTGGAACATGCATGAGGAAGTGCAGCGATGAAACGGTCCAAGGCACCACCAAGCCATCCCGTCATCCCAACGCCCGTCCATGGGATGCATCGGCCGAACGATGCAAAGTGAAGATCGACCCACCTATCCAAGGGAATCCTCAATCAATGGAAGAGAAACGAAGGCAAGGTTCCCTTTGGCATGCGTGAGACACTCGTGGAGAAAGAGGAGGCTTGTGATCCTGTGGAGGGTGTGGAGCCATGGGCTGGAACGGGCCCTCCTTGCCATCATAGCCTCCACATCTTGTGTCGTAGTCGTCGGCAAGGGAATGGGATGCATTCGTTCGTGAAGAGGATATTTTGGGCTTAGAGGCAAGTTCAATGCCCACAGCCGATAGTACAAAGCATGCACTACGCTTTTCAACAACCGTTGCAATTCAATTGCGCGCCATGCCATGCCATTCCTCCACTTGGACGTGCTCGACAGCCACGCAGCAAATTCGATCATCGGTGCCCCCCTTCCGATGTGGTTCGTTGCTTCTCATCCTTCTTTTGGCAATGCACGCGATGCCGACCTTTTGGTCGTCCCGTGCCCGGGCACGTGTTCAAGGATAATTAAGGATGGCAAACTACATCTCCTCGTGAAGCTCGCTGCCATTTCCAACACGGCCATGGCTTTTATTTAGATCAACATTCAAGTCCCATTCATAGAACAAAAATCCGTCGAAACCCGAAGAAGAAGGGCAAGGTGGGGTCGGGTTTAATCTAGAGACGGGCGAGGATGCCAAGAGAAGGCGATGGACAACATATGAGGTGGTGTGAGCGAATGGAAGAGAACGAGACCTTGGTCCAACGATCCCATACCTAGAGCAATGAATGAAACATATGCATCTCGATGCATGACGGTTGCATGGAGGGGTCTTACTGTGCGTGCACGTGCAATGCGAGTGAAGCGAGACCGATCATGTGTCGCTCCACAATTGTGCCAATCGCTTGGATGCTTGCTTCATCTCCAAAGCATTCAAGGCTGCCATCACACTGCATCCTCCGTCTGGGGGCTGCTGGAGCAAGAATTGAGACCAAGGCTGTCGCAGAACCGGAAGATTCAAATCCGTCTTGATGGTCACCAGCTTCTTGCTCAACAGGGCGGCCGCTTGTCCGTCCTCGGTCGTTAGCTGCGTACGAGCGCGCTTGGTCGTCACTTCTGGCGCCCGCGCCAAGAGCTCCTCCAATGTGCCAAAGTAGCCAATCAATTTGGGTGCGGTCTTGAAGCCAATCCCCTTCACGCCTGGTACGTTGTCTGACGGATCCCCGCACAACGCCAACATGTCCACGAACTGGTCTGGACGTAAGTTCCATTCTGCCTCGAATTCCTCCACCCCGTAAGGAACCAGCCCTGGTAAGGTTCCCTTCGGCGACGGACGCAGGAGTCGTAGACCAGGACGGAGCAATTGGAAGAAATCTTTGTCTGGTGATGCGATGTCGACGAGAAACCCGTCCTGGTACGCTCGGCTGGCCAGCGAGCCGATCACATCGTCCGCTTCGATTCCAGGGACCTGGATGATGGGGATGGCCAGCGATTTCAGCAGCTTGTGCAGTTTAGGCAATGCTTCGAGGAGTCCTTCTGGCGTCGGCGGTCTTTGTCCTTTGTAATCTGGGTACAGCTCGTGTCGGAAGGTTTTCCCTTTGGCGTCGAACACCACGGCCATGTATTCGGGTTTCATCTCCATCAGCATCAGCAGGTTGGTGATGAATCCGTAGATGGTGGACGTGTCTTCTCCCATTTCCGTGTGCAAAAACTTCCCCGAAAATGCGAAGTGCGCTCGGTACGCCACCGCCGTTCCGTCCACCAACAGCAGTCGTTTGGTCCACCTTTCGGACGCCTGCGCCGCGTCGCTCACGCTCGCTTCGTGTCCCAGCGCTCTCTTCGCCGTTCCCACGACCTCCCTCCTTTCCTTCTGCTTCGATGCACGCAGGCAGGTCGCACCAGGCGCGCGTCGCGTGCACTGCAACACCTTCGCCATCGTCCGCATGTCGTGCACTCGTCCATTTCACAACCGATTCACAACCCGAGGGGTGTTGTCCCCCCTCTTCCTCTTCTTCGAGTGGGATCGATCGAAAGGACGAACCGGGGGGAACCGATGGGGTTGAACCGGGACGGGTCGGGTTCGAAAGGGAAACCACTGTCTGAGGATTGGGTCTGTATCCTCCTATTGGAAGGTGTTGATTCAATCTGATGGGCTTCGTCCTAGGGATACTTGTCCGTAGGGTTTCAACGCGTGTCCGATGCTGTCGGATCGATTGCGTCTC
>JBBULP010000413.1:0-70353 GCA_038048775.1 Picocystis salinarum | reverse complement strand
GGTGGGAGAAGAGGGGATGGTGGAAGGGGAAGGGGTAGATGGGCCAGTGGAAACGAAAGAGAGACATCGAATGCCTGGTGAGCAAGGGGAGTGTGCCAAAAGAGAGAGGGAGGATGGAAATAATGTGTGTGTGTGTGTGTGTGTGGCAACCAGAGAGGAGGAGGATAGAGAGCGGAAAGTCCAGAGGTGTGCGAGAAAGATGATCGGATCGTTCGCGTAGGAAAGAGAGGTGGACAACGGGAATGGTTGCATGTGCCTGGAAGAGGTCGTGACGGCGAAGAAGAAACTCTCGAGGGCAAGATGGAATGGAAACGAGACAAGCGTGAAAAAAAAAAGCAAGAACAGCACAGTGACCGGGAAAAGAGAAGGCTGCCTTCTCCACCCTGCCGAGCAACAGGTGGAAGAAGGGTAAGATCAACATGCAGAGCGTCCAGCACTGTAATCCACCAGCTTGATGAGGCTGCACAGAAAACCCTTGACGCGCTGAGGACGGTACAAGGATTCCCCCACGCTACGCGAAGCGCGACCCCAGGGTGCAGTGAAAGGCGCAGGCAAACCACCTCCTAGGTTCGTTTCTGCATCCAGTCCATGGACAGAAGAAGATTCGCTTCTTGGAGCGGCCGCGCTCACCTTTGCTGAAAGACGAGACCACAAATCCGCCGCCTCTGGATGGTTCTTCCAAAAGTCCTCCCGTACAGAAGCAGCACCTTCCCCTTCCATGTGAGATTGGAACCAGGTCCGTAACGTGGACCAGTCTCCGTCCTTTCCATCCAGTGGTGCAGCAAGGACCTTCCTCGGTGGCCTGTGTACCGTCGATTCCGCAGGTCTTGGTTCTGCCATCGGCTCCGCGGATTCCTCTTGGCTCGTGCGCGCAGGATCCTCTCCTGCATCCTCTGCATCCGTTCCATCCGTCCCATGGATCACATACGCTTCTGCATGGTTGGAAAGATCATTGGCATGGTTTTCCATGGCATATTCCAAGCTTCCGAGGTCCACCACGTCCACGACGGGAGTGATCACGGTCTCCGTGCTTTCAAATCCCATCGTGTACAGGATGCTCTTCGCAGGTGTGTTTCCATCTGGATGGTGCAAGGTGTTTCCTGACGGGTGTTCGGCCGACGTGGTGGGTCTGGACGCGCTGAGGATGGCCACGACCAGCAAGGCGGCCAGCAAGGTCGGCAGGATCACCAAGGGTGCGAGCAGATTCGCCCGATGGGCGATTCGCGTCACTTGTTCGAGGTCTTCCAACCTTTCCTGCTGCCGTCTTTCCTTGCGGTCTTCGTCTCGGAGGGTGGTCCACGGCACCAAACGTTCCAGCACGTCCGCTTCCAGGTCCTTGGGCGGTTCCATGACACCTCGTTCGCTTCGTCTCGACGCGTTGCACCTTTCTGCGCCCTTTCCAGCGCGAATGGCGGCCTCCAGCACACGTGCATCGTCCTCGTAGCCATCGCTCCTCGACACCTGCCACACCCACGTCGGAATTCTCGATCCACGACACGTGCCAGGTGGTTAACTTCTGAAGTTAACCCTCGGGGCAGTCGACCTGCCCCTCAGAGATCGAGAGGAGGACCCTCGAAGGCTCCGCGGGTTAAGTGAATGTTAAGTCGAGAGGGAGGGAGGTGCAGGCGGTGTGGCGGTGCGAGACGACGGCGTAGGCGTGCGACGACGGACGTCGATGCGTGCGTGCTTGCATGCGTGCGTGCGTGTCGACGTGGAAGGCGAAGCCGTCGTGAAGGACGGACGGAGACGGCCCGCAGCGACCTGTGGCGGTCTCGAGACCAAGGAGACGATGGTGGACGAACGGACGGACGGTGTGCTTCCTCGCATCGAAGTGAAGGAACGCGCGGATGAAACACGTGCCTTCTTCACGTCTGCACGCATTCGATCCACGTCCATCGACGCTCCAGACGCACGTCGGCCGTGACAGGTCGTGCGCCGCGGCACTCGCCGACCTGCCACCCTCTCTGCCGGTCGATAAACCCCACGTGTTAACTTCTTCCTCGCCTCTCGAATTCCCCTCACATCCGAAGTTAACTCCAAGTTAAGCAAAGGGGACGGGCTGGCGCCGAGCCGTCGAGTTTTATACGTGTTAACTTCGATCGTCCCTCTCTCGATCCTCGGACGAAATCCGTGTGGATTCGAAGTTAAGTACGTAGTTAAGCGTACGGTCGGACCGGCGATGGCGACGATGGCGATGGCGCGCGTGTTTCGCGCTCGCAGGACGACTTTGCGCGTGCGTGCGCAGTCCCAGACGCAGTGGAAGGAAGCTGTGATCACGCACAAGGCACCTGCTGCGAAGAAAGGATCCGTGCAAGCCTTGAAGCTGCGCGTGGAACCGTCCTGGTCCGACGCCTATCGTGCTGCAGGCCAATACGTGCAAGCCAGAGCGGCTGGCGAAGGCAATCCCATCGCGTACTTGGCCGTGGCGTCGCCTCCGAGCCTCTCCAAATCCACCAGTGCTTTCGAACTCCTCGTCAAAGGCGGTGGCGAAGCGACGGATGCGATCCTCGAAGGAAACGGTGTGATCGAAGTCACCGATCCGATGGGAAAAGGTTTCCGCTTGGAGATGTTGGAACCGGAGGACGTCGAAGAAGTGATACTCTTCTGCACCGGGACTGGACTTGCACCCATACGTTCGCTGGTGGAAGAACAAGGACCCACCGGATTGCATCCGGAACAGAAGAAAAGAGTGCAACTGTGGTACGGGGTGCAGAGCGAGAAGCATCTGCCGTACGAAGCGCTGCTGTTGGGAAGCTGGGCGAAAGATTTGGGCGTGGATGTCAATCTGGTGTATTCCCAGCAAGGGGATCAGGAATACGTCCAACAGGCCTTCCGCAGAGCCAAAGGGTTGGAGAATCCTAGCAAAGCTTGCGCCGTCATTGTCGGACAGAAGGACATGACGATGGACATCAAAAGCATGCTGGCGGAACAAGGACTCTCGGAAGATAGGATGCTTTCCAACTTTTGATGCCTGAAGCAGCAAGGGGTGGATGGAGTCAAACGAGGATCGGATACAGGGCGCAACGGCACCCTGCGTTTCTCCTTGGGCGGAACGGCCTGCTGGGCATTTTTTGCAGAGGGAAATGGATAGGAATTGAGGCATACGATGCATCTTGTTTCGTTGTTGCCAATCGGCATTGGCTCCTAGCTTCCTTTTTTTGACGATGACGAGCGTGAATCGTTCGAGGATTTGCAGAGGCATTGCCTGTCTCTGCCGAGTGCACGCGGACCCCTCTTCTTTTGAAGTCCCAGCGGACGGCTCGTCTTCTCATTCCATCTCTCACAAGTTTCGATGCCTGCGTGTGTTTCTGACTGTGCACATGGTACCTGCACCTCCTCCTTCCTTGGATGCTCATCTCGTTGCATCCAATTGATCCAGACATGGAGCACACCGCTTCCCATTCTCCCACTGGACCAAACGACCTCCAAGAAAACCAGCAGAGAAGAAACTCTCCCTTGCCACGTCATCCCGTCCCACCCGAAGATCCAAGCTGCGAATCTCTCCACCTCGATCGAATATTCGCAGGGAGAATCGAGAGGACGGTTGCCTCCGGGTCCGATTCGCTGGGTGCTCGAAGTTAACTTTTGACTTAACTCGCACGTCTCGGGGATGCGTGTCCAGGATCTCCTTTTTTCTTTTCCAATCCTCCATTTCGACCCTTTTTTCGTGGAATTCCCTCCCTGACAAATCCTGCTCCCATTCCTCCAAAACTACCCGAAAAAAGGATTTTCGTCCCGCTTTTTACGTCCTCGAGAGAAAGGACCGAGCTTCGTTCCACAGCCAAAAAAAAAATCGCGAAACGAAGAGAAACGCGACGAGAAGACCGCGACAAGCACGTCGCGACGCCGCCTGCACGCAGCAAGAAGCTTGCAAGCTCGTCCTGCTCGCCACCCCCACGCGAAGGCCGCCTCTGGTCCGTCTGGTGGAGCGGAGAAGGATCCCAAAGGTCGCTTGGAATTGGTCCACCTGGTTGGCTGGTGGTCAGAAAAAAGTATGGGCGCCAACCAGAGTGGTTTGGACACCAATTTGGGCAACAGAAGGTCCAGGAGGTCCTTTCGTGGACTGGGATTCACGAATGGAACGGCACCGGCACCGTTGGAAACCAACGTGAGCAACCGCCCACCCACCCGTATCGTGCGACCCTTGCGTCCCTTGGACACCTACAAAGAGCTGCGACCAACGCATGAAGACGACGCAGATGGAATGGAAGAGGAATCAAGCCTCCTCAGCATGACCGTAAAGGTACGTTTTCAACGCATATGAGATGGACGTACGATGGCATGCTCGAAATTCACGCTTCCACCAAATCGACTGCACGAAGAGAAAAACCGCGTGAAAAGTAAACACATCGACCAATTGTACGAGTTTCCATGCACTGGTACCACTGGTGGGAACGCGGTGCTGACTGCTTGAAACCATCGCCGCTCATGTGAAATGCGTTGCTGCGCAGGTTATTGCAGAAAACATCGCTGAATATGACCTGGAAGATCTACAGAAGCTGCCACTAGATCTTGCGCAGAGAGTGGTAAATTGTCTTCTCCAAAGAGATGCACTGGTAAGACAATCGATACAACATTGTGCAAGGATGCGAATTCGGTACGGTGGGTGAAGGACTAAAGAGAACTGACCTGCCCGTGCACCTCCATATCCACCCATCTTGGATAATGCCACGTTGCTCATATTCAGACCAAGCATGAAATCAAAAACTTGGAAGTACGAGAGCTATGTTTGGAGAGTGTGACAGATGTAGACGATCAGTGGCTGGATGCTTTGCGGTCTCCAGAAGATCTCCTGCGACTCAACCTGACTGGTGCTTCCGCAATTCACGACTGCTCAGTTTCTCACGTTCTTTTCCAGGCCAAAAACCTTCGATCACTGGTACTGGATGGATGCTTGGAGTTGACACCAGATGTTTATACCTGTGTCGATGTTGAAGCTGGCACTTTCAGGGATCAACCTGTTTGGGGTGGCAATATGGAAGAGAAGGTTATGCTCCAGGGGAGCGAATCTCCAACCTCCACCATGGACTTCCCAGACGTGGCAGATTTATGCGTTTACCCGTCAACATCTCCCCTTCTGGTGGACCTGAAGGAGTTTAGTGCACAGGCAACGCCTGGACTTTTTGCAAAGAACGGCCTAGCAGAACTTGCAAGGATGGCCCCGAATCTCGAGAAGCTTCATTTGTCCATGTGCAACAGTATTCTGGATGCTAGTCCACTGGGCCAATTGCAGCAATTGCAGGTGCTTGATCTTGGTTGGTGCCGTGAGATTGGGGATGATGCAACCTGTGCCATTTCCCAACTACATCAACTGCAGGAACTGGAGCTTTCAGGAACCATGGTAGGGGATGAAGGCCTGGCTCGTCTTGCCAGACTTGCAAACATCTCCGTTCTATCATTGGGTGGCTGTCGGTTCTCGGATGCTGGTGCTGCGGATGCCTTTCAAAATGCTCGTTTTGCTGGCACATTGCAAAAGCTTGATTTGGCTCGCTGTAGTGGTGTTGGGGATGAAACACTCAACTCCCTTTCCGCTGGGGGATTTGACAGCCTTTGCGAATTGGATGTCAGTTTTACCAATGCACGTGATTTGGGTGTCCAGTCCTTGAAAAGGATACAGACCCTCCAAAGCTTAGACTTGGACTCGTGTAGAGTGACGGATGCATCTGCAAGGGCCCTGTCACAAATCACGGGGCTTGAAATCTTGAAGTTGGCTGACACAAGGGTGGGTGATCCCACGCTAGACATTCTGGGAGAGGGAAAATGCAATCTCATCACTCTGGACTTGGGAAACACCCACGTCACAAGCAATGGAGTACTTCGCCTGTCGCGTTCCTCCGCAGCAAAGAACATCAAACACCTCAGCCTTGATACGCCAGACGTCACAGATGTAGCCATGCGTCATATTGTCAAGTTCAGATCTCTTGTCTCTTTGGATCTGTTTGGCTCAAGAGTAACAGACATGGGTCTACCGCCGCTGCAGATGCTGGAATCCACATTGACTGCTCTTGAGGTTTGCGGGGGCGGCGTCACAAACAGGGGTGCAAGGCAGATATCAAGATTGAGGCTGTTACAATCTTTGAATGTGTCGCAGAACCCTCACCTTGGAAATGAAGGAGTCGCTGCTCTGGCCAAACTGAACCATCTAGAAAGGCTAAATATTGCTGGAACGGGGGCTACTGGTAAGTGCATCAGCGCTCTGGCTAGCATGAAGTCCCTTCGCCTACTTTCATTACACAGTTGTAGAATCACTGCATCCGACTGTGAAAAACTACTGGCTAAGAAGCCTTCCTTAATCATCCTTGGCTGCAAATCGGCAAGTTGACTCATGCCCGAGGTCTAGAATGGCGAAGTACAGAAGCCGAGTCAAGAGAAACAACCACGTGGACTGGTTATGTAAATATTGTTGTCGTATGTACCCCAAGTTTGATTGCTCTCCATATGCTACGAGGGTTACTCCATCTGCCGCTTTAATCCTGGGTGGTCTTGCAAGGTCGCACGGGCTTTTGCAAAGCCCCTCTGAAGGAGGGCAAGGGCTTTGCTGATGTCTTCCAAAGCTTCGTCCAAATTCAGCACCCAATCAGTGGAGCTGTCCATAATGTTCGGCTCGTCTCTCACCAATGCTTCCCTGCTTTTTCCCGGCATCTCTGATGGAGCACGTACCTGAACCTCGCCTTGCAGGCTTTGCTGGTGGGCTCTCTCATCGTTCTGGGACAATTCATCTTCATTCACAGGGAGGCTTGTGGTTCCAATAATGGAAGGAGCGGTCTTCTCCACCTCGATTTCACCGTCACCTTTCTTGCTTGCTTGCACTTGATCGGTTCCGTCACCGTCCTTGGACACTGCAGCAAGGCTTCTGGTGCCCTTCAAGCTTGTTGGTTTTCCAGCCAGCCTGCTCAAACGTCGTTTTGATGCTGTGCTTGTTTTTCCACCTTTTGGTGTGGTGGGGGCTGGTTTGGGTTTTGCTGGAGAGGCCACCATGTGTGCAGAAGAGGCAGTTTTTCCCTGTCCTCGTCGTAGAAAGCTTGTTGGGTTTGCTGCAAGCTTGGCAGTTGCAGCACTGCTCTCAGTCGTGACGGTTTGCGTTCCTGCTTTGTTCTTGTTCGTCTGGGATGATGGTGTGCCTTGCAACGAGGAAGGCTCGCTTTCCTCTTCTCGCTCCATCAGTTCTTCTGGTGGCGGAGGACGGAGAACTCTCTCTTCTGGCTCAACTCTTCGGTTGCGTAGTCCAAACAGTTTTTCTTCCATGTCTTTGGTGTCTTGCGTCTGGTATACCTCTTCTTCTTCCGAGCTGGTGCTGGCATCCTCGGACTGGATGGCATCGGCGCCAGCGTCGTCCAAGTTCCGCTCCGCCTCCTCTTCATCTGCAGGGTTTGGCTCTGCTGGAGGACCAGCTTCTTGCAGTGGTTCATCGATGTCGTCCTCTTCATGGGTTCCTGTGTTTTCCGAGGGCACAGAGGACCTCCCTTCTTCTCCAAGTGCACCTGGTTCTCCTTCCGCACGCGTGCGTCTCGCCGCTTCGATGCGTGCGCGGATCACCGCCGCACGTTCTTCTGCTCTTGCAGCAAGCCTTGTGCTTGGATCCATGTGGATGACGTGCACCAACACCGCCACCGCCAGCAGCCCACCGAGGGAAGGACAGGCTGGCAGAAACGCCACCAATCGAATCGCTTCCCGCCAAAAAACGGGACCTGTTCGGCCCGGGGACCCCGCCACGTGTCCGCACCTCCTCCTCGCGCCTCCTTCGAAATCCCTCCGATCCACGGACGATCTGCCACGTGGACAGGAATCTGGCGGGAACGTCCACCGTGCTTCGAAGCACGTCGATCCAACCCTCAACGGTTCGCATCCCACCCCCCCTCGAGGTTAACTCGAACCGAATTAACCGTGAGGAAGTTAACTCGACTCGTGTTCACCTCGAACTGCGACCTCGGCACCGAAAAGGGACGAAACAAAGGGATCCGGATCGAATTTCGGGTGGTTCAAATTGGCACGAAGGGGATGGGAAAACCGGATTGAAAAGGATTTTCCGACGCCATTTCGAAGCGCGAAGTGCAGGATGGCGGCGCGTTCGCGTGTCGCGACGTCGAATTTGGCGTCGAAACTGCGCCAATGTTGTGCCAATGGCGGCCGTTTCGACGAAGGATCGTACGAGGAGCTCCTGGTGTCGATCCTGCGGGAAGAAGATCGCGAGAGACGATGCGACAGCGTGGCAAGCCTGGCCGACGAAGCCACGAAGTACATGGACGTACGTGCTTGTACCTGGAAGATTTGTGCGAATCTGCTGCACAGAATGCAAAGCAAAGGAAAGAAAAAGAGAGAAAATATGGCCAAGCAAGTGGCGTTGGTGTTGCTGGTGCTGCCTGCGAAATTCGAGGATGGAACCAAAGGAAAACGGAAGGCTCTGGTGGACACCCTCCCAGACGCTGGAAAAAACACCAAAGAGGAAACAGAGAGCTGGTGGAGGAAGAAATCGAAGCAAAAGTCGTGGTTCTCGCGCGCTTGGACGGAATTGCTCTTGGGAGGGACACCTGACACCTCAGTGCTCAAGCTGGTCCTCCCTAGGTTGAGGAACGACGTGCTGCCCAACCTGCAGGAACCGTTGATGCTCTCCAACTTGCTGCTTGACCTGACAGATGTCGGGGGAGCAACTGGTGCAAGGTCCCTTGGAGCACTTCTGGATCTTGTGCAGCAGCATGGACTGGAATGCCCACGCGTGTATGACAAAGTATATCGACTCCTGGATCAGAAGCGATTCGCATCGCTGTTTCCAAGATCCGGCAAAGGAGAAGGCCCAATCCTGCTCTCTCGACTGCTGTCGTCCACACACGTTCCGGCTTATGTGGCAGCCGCTTATGCCAAACGCATGGCCCGGCGAGCAACAAGGGCCGGTCCTCCGGCGGCGATTGGTGGGCTTGCATTGGCCTTCAATGCATTGAGGAGACACGTGGCGTGTTCCATCATGCTGCGAAGAGCTCAACTTGGCACCGGCGGTACCACAGCTCTACCTGCCGCCAGGAACTCGTTGGGAGATTCTGGCGCGACTGAAACATCCGATGAGGGGAAGGACCCTTTCTGCGACAATCAGGAAGATCCAGCCAATGCACACGCGTTGGAGAGTGCTTTCTGGGAGGTTGGTTTGTTGCAGAGGAAACATTATAATCCACAGGTGCGGGCTTTTGCAACCCTGTTGGATGTAGAAGAAGCATCATTGAGGGCACGCACCAGAGATGTGGACGTAGAACCCCTGGCACAAGCTTCCTACACGAGCATGATTCGCGAAAGCGCACGACGGCCGGCGAAGAAACTTCAGATGGATTACGTGGAAGAAGTTCCCAATTCGCTGTTTGGTACTCAAAAAGATGCGAACTGTTTTCCAGGCTGGGCGTGGGCCCAGTAGATTCTATCGCCTGTTCTTGCACTGAGCAAGCACGCGATCGTTCGGAATGGACGCAGGTACACTGCCCCAACTTTTCGCACATCCAATCGCATTGCTGAATGTAGTGGTGATTCTGCGCTCTTCCCTTCATGTGCTGTGGCGTTTGCGAATGAGCTGCCCTGCAGGCACGAGCTCGCTAGTGAGAATAAAGCAAAACCATGCTGTTGTCACAGGATCTGCACACCTGGAGTCATGCACATCCACTCTAGCTAGGAGTGGGAGAGGTACCCTTGCAAAGGTTTGGTCATGAGGATTCGTGACGGAATCTAATTCCATGTGCGTCCCGTAGTGCTTTGTGTTTGATTGCCAGGCTAAGACGATCGCATCATGGTGTGAAATAAATGTGTTTCTCCCTGTGTTGGGAGCCATTCAATCTGTGCATGAGCAAGGAAAGCGAAGTAGAACCCAAGGTCGAGGAAAGGATGGCTAATGCCCATGTGTTTTTGGTTCGACAAAGGCCCATCGTGCTAGTGAATACAAGGAGTGACGATTCAACCACACGCGCCTTTCTCGACCAAAACTGTCATGAGTTGTATCTCTTGTGCAACAGTTTTCTCAATAATGGTCGAAGTTACAACACAATCACCATCAATCATTGATTGGTCGAGTGGTCTTCAATTAGGCTCGAAAAGCAACGAGCCAAGATCGGGCCAGTGTTTTCCGGCATTCGAGCTACTTTGAAATTGAACGCTTTGGATTGGCGCCGTTCGATGGAAGAGAAAGACTTTGAAATTGTAGATGGCATGTTGAACTTAGTTCAACGAAGGACTGTTGCGAAGATGATGCGATCCTGCACGTTGCCGCGGGAAACGCCGTTGACGACCGGAATTTCCATGGAGCCGAGACCCAGCTTTACATTTGACACCCATCGGGTCACCATGCAGTGCAAGTTTAGCCACTATCTTCTATGAAGTTGGCGCCCTCACACGTGGCAATCCATTATAACTTTGGCAAAACGCTTCCATGGGTCGGCACTCGTGCAGTCACATGCCAAATTGAGACGGTTGAGGCGTCGTTTTCGTGGATGCAAGGTCGAGAGCAGTCCGCACCGTCGTTTCCAGCCACGTGTAGCACTCCACACGTGCAAGCATGGTGGAAGTTCCACTCATCCCAAGATTGGGTCCGAGAAACCGTTCGTGTCGGAATGCCCCCCTTTCGACCCTTACGTAAACACCACGTGCCCCCCTTGTTTACGCCTGTGCTTTCTCTCTCGTAAGAAGAGTTAAGCGCGTGTTTTGTGAGCTTCGGCCATGGCCAAGTTCCATTTCGTGCTTTGCGCACGTCGCATGGCCGCCAAACTTCGTCGCCATGCTCGAAACGCTGCTCCGCGAGGCGGTTTCCATGGCCACACGAGGCGTGCTTCGACCCTTGGCCGCCGAAGACGTGTCGTGGTCGCCTTGGAAAGGCGAAGCAGTGCTGCAGAAGCTGCAGTTGGCACGGGAAGCAGACAGCACGTCGTGGTGCTGGGAAGGATGGGAGGTCCTGGACGGCCACGTGGGATCGCTGAAGGTTCACGTGCCTTGGAAAACACCTTGGAAAGACGTGCTGGTGCACGTCAAAGCTGTGCACGTGCGTGTTCGGAGGTGTGTCCAACCCCCTCCAGAAGAGAACGAGACCCAGCTGGATTCCACAACCACCAGCAAGGAACATCAAGAAGATGAAGAATGCACAGAAGAGGGGAAAGATGCCCGCGAATCGGAAAAAATGGGAACCGAGGGATCCGACAACACAGAAGGGACTTCCAAAGGACGCAAGATGGCCCAACGGATGGCAGAAGCACTTCTGCAAAGGCTCCACGTGGTGGTGGAGGATCTCAAGGTCACCATCGAAGGCGAACATCAATGCCTCACCATGCGATTCCAAAAAGCAGAAGCGCAGGCCAGGAGCGGGTCCATCAAACAAGTCGAACTTTGCCATGGCTCCACACCTATCATCGTGGAACCTGTCGACATCCATGCCAGTGTGGGTCAAGCCGATGCGATCGGCGATGGAATCACGCCCGTGCGATTGCGCACCACGCCCATCCTCTTGAAAGTGGATCCTGAACTTGTCCACACCATGCAAAACCTTTTTGATAATGGCACCCCACACAAGCAGGAAGAAGACAGCACGTCCGCCGCCGCAGGTGATATGAGAGAAGGGCCACCCTCCACACAAGTCCTCGGAACGGAAAAAGCACTCCACAAATTTAGAAAGGCAGCCAAGCAAATCATTGTTGCAGCAGCAGTTGCTCAGGCCACCTCCTTAGTCAAAGATGAAGATGATGCAGAGCGTTTCTTTGATGCCTTGAGCGACAACCTAGGTGAAATTGTCGCCCGTGGGAAGATGGTAGACTTCAATGGAAGGGTGGACACATTCCGCCTTATTTTTGACGCAGAAGAGAGGCAGTGCGCCCTCACCCTTTCCTTCACCCATTCAAGAGTCAGAATTGCGGTAAGGAAACAACCTCCGTTACGCATCAAATGGAAGATCGGGGGCATCCAGGCGAGCACGCCAGAAGTTCAGGAGACTGGGGTCGATGGGCTGGCTGCAAAATTCAGTTCTCCTTGTGAACTGCTGATGACTCCACTTGATTCAAGCACCAATGACCCCATTGCGCATGCCTTGGAACTTCGGATGGACTGGGCTTCCACAATCGGACCTGTGGCATGTGCAACAGGCACCGTGGGGAAGATAGAAGGGAACATTTCTTTCTTTCATATTTCGCAGTGTGTGGAAGCATTTTCAAAGAAGATTGGTAGAGTAGAGAAAAACAAACAGTCACGGATTGCAGAGGATGTTGAGGCAACAGTTGTTCGTCACTCTCGAATCCTGCGATTGGCAGAGCAGGGCGCAATGTCCACAAATGCATCAGCATCCGTGAGATTGGAGCTCTCTGGTGCCTGCGTCAACCTTAGCAGACAGTGTAATCCCCAAGACGTGGTAGCTGTATCCATCGGGCGACTTACAGCAAAAAGTAGTGAATTACCTCCTGGCCGCAAAAAAGATGTGTTCCAACGCGAAAAGGAGATCCTTTCACAAGCCCTGGCCCTCCAAAACAATCGCATGATCACGCGTGCGCTCAGAGAAATTGATCGGTCAATACTTTCTGCAAACTGGCAACTTCGACTGGATGAGATCTGCTATGCTGGCAAAGGTGCGAAGTCTCCTACTGCAAGCTTTCGAAAGCTCCAGCTAGAGGTTATGCTTGGAGAGACAGTGACTTTCTTGTCCGCCCTTGAATTCACCTCAGTTGATTTCAAAATGGACGTGGGTAGCATGGTAGAGCTAGCATCTGCAGGTGCAAGTGGGCTAGACATCGTTTTTGGAGATTGTTTCCAAGGGTGCTCATTGCAAAAAATTGGCATTGACCGTGTACGGCTTGATGGATCCCAACAGAAAAGTGGTGAGGTAGCTGTAGATTTACATACAAGTGGCTGGAGCGGTTCCTTCTTGTGTGGTAATCCTTCGGATCCACAGCGCCTTCCCTCTCTCTTAGTGAAATGGAAGCAGGAGAAAGCAAGCTGGGGGACAGTCGGCATCAGCATGAGAAATTTTTTCTTGCATCTCCCCGAAGAAGTCGTAGAAGCTGTGACCTCGATCAAACCCAGCGGCAGCGAACACAACTCTGCAGCCAACCATCCAATTGCAGAAGAAGAGGTAACATCTGCTGGAGTCGAAGTTGGTTTGAGAAAAGTACAGGTACTCGGTGATAATGTTGGTATCAGATTGACAGTGTCAAGTGGTATTATTGGCCCTCAAGGCGCGGAGTTGGTGTTCAAAAAGTTGCTGGTTTCTGTTGAGCCCAACGTTGACATGATGATAAGTGTCACGCATGGAAAACTCATCATCCCTACTTGTCACGCAAGAGGCTACCTTGACAGCTGTATAACGTTGGAAGCTGGATTGCTGCGCTACAACAACCATCAAGTTGATCTAAAGATGGATAGTTTGATGGCTCACATACTTGCAAATGAGTCTTTGCCTATCATATCTCTGGTGGAGGCCTTCAACCTCGCCATTCAGAAGATTCAAAGCAACGAGGAATCGAATGTCCAGATGGAGTGCCAACATCACTCGCAAAATTGCACTGAGCGTGGCAGTGAGGCATCCTCACAAAGCCACAAAGTCGCCCAAGGACCTTCAAAGTGGGTTGTTTGCATGAAGCATTGCTCGTTGAAGTCATGGTGTGGTACCTTCGATGGAGAACCAGTCTGTTTGTTTTTAGATGGGTTGACCTTTAAGCAAGAGAGAAGTTGTACAGAGATTGCATTTATAGGTTTAGGTTTGTCAGAAGCAAGCCTACTTGGAGCCCTTGTTTGTCCATGTGGACCGATTACTTTGGAACATCGCGATCCTGGAATCGCGAGTACCTTTGAAACACCACTCTCCGCGGGCTCCCTGGTCGATCTTTCAGGAATGAAGCTTCAGATTGACCTGGCAAAATTTTCGAATATCCTTGTTCATATGCAGCTTGCGTCCAATCTGTGGGCCAATGCTGCAAAAGCACATAGGCAAGGGAAATTTCGGGGATGGAAAAGGACAGTTGCTGCTGAGCCAAAATTGCCCACATCTGAGCTGCCTCAAAGTAAAGGAGCAGACAGTCTTGCTGACCCACGCAGACAACCTTCGTTGTACGAGATCCAAGCTTCGTGTTCCACTTCAGCGTGGGCACATGCCCACCCTCAGCACAGCCACCTGAACCTTCCTGCTACATTGCAGCAAGACAGCAGACTCTCTTCACTTGAGGGTACTCATGCGAATTGGTTCCCTTCTCTGAGGCTTCCATTGAATGGAAAAGCCAATCAGGAAAGAGTGTGGAATGATTTACCTGAGGATGGCTTCCTCCCCAAGGACGCTTTTCCATGGAATCAAAAGCACAAAGATGCCAGTTCTTCTTCCCAAAGACAATATCATCATTTGACGCTACGCTGGGCAATTGTTGAGATCTTCTTGCAGGATAGTGGCACTTCTATGCTTTGCATCCAAGGCCTCGGCGCTTCATCTGCATCGGATGGCAGTGTAGCAGTAAGTGTGGATGATATTGCTGCAGCTTTTCAGAGAGCTGGAAGTTCGTCAAGGGAAGAAATGAGTCACTACAAAGCTGAGCATCCAACTCCCCCTTTGCCCTCTCCATACACTCCAACACAAGGAGCTGTGGGAACTTCAACCCGCAGTAGTCTTGCAAGGACAAGCCTTGACACTGGCTCGCAGGAAACCAGTAGTATGTCGAGAAGAGACGCTGCTGAGTGTAGCCCGAGTGTTGAGGGATGGCTTTTCGGTACTGCTGTATCTCATCCTGTCACAAAACTTCTACGCAGCATTGAACGAAGAAATATAAGCTCGCCTACTTCACACACTTTACATTGGAACAAGGTAAATGAGGCGTGGACAACTTGGAATCCAGATGAAGAGCTGGTCCACTTGTCCACTTTGAGGGTTAAGTATTGCAAGGAAAGCGTGAAGGCAATCAATCTGCAGGTAGCAGCAGATACATTGCTTTTTCATGTTAGCCCTGGTAAAATAGATGCAGTGCATGATAACTTGTCGGCAGTGCAAAGTAGCATTGATCACTTCTACTCCACTTACTCAGCTGGGTGTGCGGCCAACAAGAGCGTGGCCCTCTCAGGCTGGGATTGTGCTTCAACTGAGGATACTGCTGCGCAGCCTTACAATGCAAGTGAAGCACAGGAACCACCAATGGTCCGAAGTGAAGACTCCTGTAGGGATTGTATAGAACCACAAAATGTTGACGGGCGCACTAAACACACGCAATCACAAGAACACACAGATGAGGTAGCCCAAGCTTGTTCATGGTCCATGCAGCTGCAAGTCTGCCGGGGCTTTGCTTCATTCGGAAGTAGAACAATGGCACATGTGGAGGCTGGGCTCTGTCCGATCAGTGTGGCTGCGTTATTCTCGGATGGGGATTTGGAATTGACTTCCTCTGTTACGGTAGCAGCCGATGTGAGAGAAAGCCAGATTGGTCCATGGGAACCTTTGCTTGTTCCCTGGAATTTCAGTATCCGTATCCTAACTTCTTCTGGAGAAGAAAGGAATTGCGAAGCATCCTCCAGTTCCTCAGCCTCGCAAGAAAACAATGCTCTTGAACATGTGTCTATCTTGTTTCACAGTAATGATAGCGTTGACATATGCTGCAGCAGTACAGCAATGAGACTCATTCGCACAGATGCATGGTGGAAAGAAGCTGACCAAGAAACATTAGCATGGCTGGTAAACGGAACAGGTGAAGACGTGACTGTGTGGATCCCTCAAGTGCCTACTTACTCGGACACTGTCCAGACCATGTCAGGGGGATCGTATTCATCTGGGAAGCGCCCTGTGAACCTTTCAAAGAAATCATCGAACCGTGTTGTCAAAAGGCTGTTTGATGGCACCAATTCACAGTCCAGTTCGGTCGGCTGTGACCCGGGAGATTTGTCCAAGGCATCGTCTCCCCAAGTGATAGAAAGCCAGGACAAGGAAGCCCTTCAATTTGAACAGCAAAGCGGTCCTCCACACACAGGAGATGAGCAAACCAATCAAATTCCTAGTTATTTGGAACATCAGCCCTGTGTGGGGGCCAAGGATGCCGCGCCTCTCAACCAGGCAAGTGGAGATGAAGAGGTTCAGTGGAGTGCCCCAGTTGTTCTCAAGACAAAGCAACGGGTTGCTTTGCCGAACTCTTTCGCTACCGGCCCCCCTCTGGTCTGTCCTGCAGCGTTTCCAAAGAGTGCCTGTACTTGGGTGCAAGGCACTGATCAGGAGTGCAGCTATCCAGTACAAGGTATCAGCAAGATTTGCATTGGCATAGGAACAATGGTTGCTCCTGTTTCCGTGCAAGGCCCGAGGGCAGACATCGGTTTGTGCAAAGCTGACCCAGCTTTGTCTCGAGTTGGTTCTTCGTTGCACATCCACTCTCCACTGCGCCTTTCAAATCATGGCTGCACCCCACTCATGGTATCGCATGTACCACATGCTTTTATTGAGCCTGTGCCATTTATACTTCTGGAGCCCGGTGATTCGGTTTGGGCTCCCCTCCCTATCTGCCTACAAGGCGGTTATCTGCGCATTTGCCCATCCAATACAAGCAACGAGAGAATCTGGAATGGTGACAAAAATCTCGATGACATCCAGCCATGGGATTCAGAGCTGAGCAGGGGGGCATTTAGGTTGTCAAGCGCAGAAGATGAATCCCAGAGAGAGGATGAGGCGTCGTCTTCAGCTTGGAGGAAAGAAGCTATCTTCGAAAGCAAATGCATGAAGAGTCAGACGTCTCCAGCAGCAGCTGCAACTCATGGCTCTCGACCATCTTTGCAGAATTCCGAGTATAGTTGGAGCAACTTAATCGCTGTGGAGGACATCTTGCATGGTGCAGGTCTATCCACTGATTCTGCAACAGCAATCTGCCCTCCTTTGATCGATGATCATACAACATCAAGAAAGAGCCTTCACTGGAAAGTACTTTTGAGGAGTGAACCTTCTTCGATGCGGCCTGAAGAAACCAGCGAGCAAGATTCAACCCCAGTGGAAGACCACAAAGCATTTGAAATGAACCTCAAGCATGACCAGTGTGCTTCGTCTACAAGTTTTCGTGGCAATTCACCATCTTTGGGAGACCTCCACAATTTGCAGGTGGCATCTCTTGAATCATCCCAGAGTGGTCGGGCTGCATTCTCTTCACAAGTGAAGGAATCACCAACAGGGAAGTCAGAGCATACTGTTTGGGAAAAGGTGAACGTGGTATTCTTGCCATCACTAGTAGTTGAAAGTGACCTTCCCTCGTCTATAGAAATTATCATGGAGGATGTAGCGGTAAGGACTCACAGTCCAACTTCTGAGCAGAAACATGAGTCTTTTTCTCTTCCACCGCTCGGTTGTTTGAAAACCCAGGCTTTCAATCTGCAGACACCATTTTTGATGTCAGTCAAGCCAGTTGGATACAGGTGGAGCAAACCCATTCAACTTGCCCCAGAAGTATCAAGATCGACTGCAAGCAGATTCCTGAAAAGCAGAAGTAGCAGGAAACAGAATGTTTTGTTGTACCCTGTTGAATCGTTCTGTGGTGCATCATGGCCACTAGAATTGGTGATTGAAACTGTACCTGGTGGAATACATGGGAGCAGCCGGATCTCCATCCGTGCATCGGTGGTCTTAACCAATGAAACGGAATGTACCTTCATCTTTCATGATCACCTAGCAGGGTCCTATAGAAAACTTACCCATGCACAGCAACATTGCGCAGGTGAAAGCTCCGTGCTTCATGAATGTAGCCGTGGTCTGACTGAAACAAGTGACAGTAGTGCAGGAGTCCAACGCCCCAAGAGAGGCATACCTAATCAAGGCAAGCTTCATGTTACTGAAGGAAACAGTTTACCAAGTAGCACGGGGTCCCAACATCCAAGTAACGATGAGGATGCGGTGAGTTGTCCTAGTGGCACATGGCCTACTTCTGAATTGCTGAACCATGATCAGTGTTTGGTCCAATCTCTTTCGCTCTCAGAACTCGGGGTCTCCTTGCACGGAATGGCTTGGCAGCGAAATCTGCCCCTTGCTTTCAGCATCCAGGCCATCGAGAGCAGAGATGGAGAAGAGGGACAGCTAAATGTATCTGACGAAAGCTATCACGGCTACGTGCGGAGGTCACACATGAACAGCAATGTGGACGATTGCTCCGTTTGGTCTGAAAAGGCAACACTTGATCACAAAAAGATGCTGGCTGCAACCTTATCTGTGCCCATCTGCTCAGTGCAACACCCTTCTCCAGGCTACAATCGGATAATTTGCGCAGCTTCGTTACGCACACCACATGGCACAACTGCTATCCGCTTTTTCAACAAATATAGGGTTTTTAACAGCCTGAATGTACCTGTCCAGGTTCAACAGTGTCCTGTTGGTGACGTGTATCGGATCGATCCGGGATCAAGCATGGCTGTACCGTGGCTGGACATTCCACATGAACCTCATCAAATTCAGTTTCGCACCATAGATTCTCCCTGGTCCAAATCTGTTTTGTGTGGCTGCAGCATTGTACAAATATTTAGCTTGATTGTCAGTAGGGAGTGTGAGAATGGTGTAGAGGAAGGCACAACAAGTTCAGGAACAAACATGCAAACGCAAGAAAACCTGAATCTGGCTCCTATCCATAGTTCCAGCAAGCAACAAGACATGGAAAGTGAACTTTTCTCGACAGCTTCAAGCCAGTTGTCCATGAGCACTGATGGTGAAGAGGATCTCTTGCACAGCACAGGTGGTGCAAACTGGACATGGGCAAGCGATCAGCTAAATGGTAGGGGGATAAGCCAGGGTGGCAGACGCAAATGGTCAAAGACTGAAGTTTGTCTAAGGGTGGTCGATAGAGAACAAGAGAGCAACTCACTTGTTCTTGAAAAATGCACAAGTAGTATCCAATGCTCAGAATCCCTCCTCCACGTTGAAAATACCACAGGGTACGGGGTAGTGCTTGCACCAAAGGATGGGCCGTCGCTGAAACTTGGGAGATATTCTTCTGGAACTCTGAACGTTGCATGGAACAATCAAGGTGGCAGTGTTGTGCACTTGCATCTTGTAGGGAGAGGTGACTTGGGCCTCGTCAATGTTGACAGTCTTGTCCCGGAAAGCTTCCACAGGCAGGTAGGGAGAGGTCCTCACAAGACAAAGGTTACAATAGGTATCCTTTGCGAGCAGTCACGAAGGGTTTTGATACTTAGTTCCCCAGGATGTTTGGAGTTGGCGCAGCGCATGTCAAAGTGCTGGAGTCCCGAACAGGGTTTATGCGCGCCACTCCTACCTGTGCCCAGTGGAGGGGGGATTGCTCTGAAGGCGGTCATGCCACAAGTAAAAATTGCAGTGGCTGGTGTGGATAGCCCGTTGGCGCATGTTTCCATCGACCAGATTCGTATCAACTTGCTGTCTTCTTTGGCGAAGAGCAAATTTGATTTCTTGGACTCTGCTGTGACAGTTCGTTCAATCCAAGTTGACAACTTGACTGACAGTGCCCACTATTCGGTGCCGTTGGCGATGCCGTGGCCAGAAGGCTGTGCTTTCTCTCATTCGCCAGCATATTTCCAGACCAAAGGCTTGCAAGGGGGCATTGAACAAGACGTGAAGCCAACAGCAGTTTCGAATCCTCAAGATATGAAGATGGGTTCGCCAAGCTCAGGAGTGCCAGCTCTCAATATCAGATTTGTGCGCACGTCGGGGATGGTAAGGCTTAGTGCTCTACAGCTGGCCCCATTTTCCCTTCAAATAGAGGATACTTTTGTGCAGAGAGTGTGTGAAGTAGCCACTTGTTTTAGTTCCCCCAGGCTAAGAAACAAAGTAGAGGAATTGAGTCCTGAGCAGTCTGCAGTATTGGGGGCTTGCATTTGCAAATCTTGTTCTACAGACCCAGGCACTCGTCAACTGAGCCTGGAATGTTTACATGTTGCTCCCATTTGGATGGATCTAAGTTTTGCTTGCACTTCCAAAGGACCATCCATCTTTGCTTTGTCAGGAATCAACCACGCTCCGATTTCGCTGCCTGCATGGTCATTCAGAGGATATCCTTGGTGTGGCTCCAAAGATGCGATCAATTCCCTGATGCAGCACTACGCGAGAGCGGGAGTGACAGAGCTCATTTCTGCGCTTGCTTCTGCATCGGTTTTTGGAGATCCAAGAGCAGGAATCTCAGGTTTGGGCAAGGCAGCTTTTGCAGGCCTCCTCACCTCTCCACTGCGAATTCTCTTCGCCATACAGGATTGGGGGGAGCAACTCTTTCTGCCTTGGTGTGCACTGTTTGGTAAATGTCAAATGACTTTGCTTGGAGAACAGTTCAAAGAAGTGCCAAATCCTTCCCATCTGTGCAGCAAAGTCTCGGCAACTTTGAGTACTTTGAAAGAAAAACTCATGAATGTGCATTTTTGGCGAACCTCTTTCTTAGAACCATCGTTGAGAAAGGTGGCCTCTTTGCCTCAAGGATGCGCCCTTACCCCTGCTGCCATATTGAAGGCTCGGGGTACAGCATTACTTGGCGGGCAAGGCTCTCGCTGGACGGTGGAGTTGGACGATGGTGGAATCTTGGTACAACTGGGAGGATACTTGCATTGCATTCTACCGCCAAATGTACCAAGTATAGCTGCCTGGGACACTGCTTCAGATCCTCCAAACACCATAAGTAGCAATTGGCCAGCAGCTTGGTCGGTGATGTTGAACACATTGGTGGATGTTGCCTTGTGCCCGCAGGAATCTGTGACTTATCCAAGCCTCGAAGGCAAGGCTACCATGCAAATCAACATAATTGCTGTGAGTGATGATTCGGCGGAGTACCCTTTTGTGTGTCATGCAATATGCTGTCGAACTGAAGAGGCTACAAAATGGTTGTTTGACAAGTTGAAAGCTTCAACAATTGTTTACTTTCCAGAGATGAGCAAATAAACACACTGCAATATTGTGTTCATGGTTATTCTTGGCTGTGAATCTACATAAACAATCTGCAAGTCCTATTTTTTAGCTTGTGTAAAGATGAGTTTATCTGTACCGCAGCTGTCACAGTGTTTTCAAGCAGTCTCCCTTTCTGTTTCTCAGTCTGGCAATCCCTTGCAGAGCCATATTCTCAACGTTGAAGCAGCAATAAGTTGCTCTGGCAGACCATCCTGAAAATCGCTTCCTTGACTAAGCGTAAGAACAGAGTATTCTAAACTTTTTGTGTGATAGACAATTCGGCATGTCTTGTGAATTTCCCCATGCCTACTGCAGGGGTCATGCAATCTGTTGGAAAGTATTAGCAAGACTCTCTTCCACAGGCAGCCACCAAGGTGTCTGCAAGCCACTTGCAGTTCTTGCATTTTGTACTGCTTTGGTTGAAAGCATTGCCATCCAAAAGAGTGGTGAATGAAAGACTCCATGGGCCGAATTGTAGAACAATTTATCCTTGGCACTTGTTGTTTCGCATGTCACTCAGACTAGTTGAGGGGTGTAGAGATCTTGCACAGAAATATGGCACGCGAGTCTTGATGCTTTGCCCTGGCTGCTCCCTTTCGGAATCACCTTACCTTCGTACTGCATGATGGATTGGTGAGGAAGCTATTGGACTGACAAAAGTAGCATTGTGTCCGTCTTTTTGGCATCAAGCCACGTCAAAGTGAGGTTTCAAGGAAGAGTAAAATACAATACAACCACAAACGATTGGGATAAAGCCATTTGCTCCAGGGGCGTGAACCATTTACTGCATCCAACCAACAGCATTGCATGGCAGGGACCAGCTTCTTAGGAAAGCAGAATTACACGGTTGAAAGTAGATTGTGGGGATGGATTCAGGAGTCCAGATAAAGCATGGATTCTGCACGTTAGAGTAAAATGAGAGCAGATCTGGTACTGTACAAAGCATATACCGGTGGGAGGGGCAGGGACAACAAAGAAAGCATCCGTTTTTATCATGTGCATGCAACCAATAATCTGTTGCCTCCATGCTTTGACAGCAGCAAATATTTTTCAAGAGAGCCTGCAGAAAAACTTATTTCGCCTGACGCGGTCATTTCTGCAAAATACAGAAGGCACATGCCAACTCAAATAGATTGGTTATGCATCCTTGCACCAAAAACGCACCCCACAACTGACCCACACCACTTGCTGGTGCTGTATAATGAGCCTCAACAGATGCAAAGTTCCCCCAATCACATTGTTGGAATTCAAGCAACTGTGATATGAATCCCATCCTGCAACGGAAGCTGTGTAGCGGATCACTGGATACGCATAGCAAACTAGCCAGTCGAACATACATTCCAGAGAACTCAATAGGACTGGATCAGACGGCCGATCGGGCCCCAAACAATTATGGTAGGAATGTGCATCAAACGTACAGTTATGTTGTTGCTCACACGTGTTTCAAACAGAAGCCTTGGCGGTTTGAGGCGCTGTGCACATTGCCTTCGTTTAGGACTCGTAACAACGAGACAATGCAAAAGATTCTGGAGAAAGACAGCCAGAGAGCAAGGCAGCATCAATTACAGTTGATCTAAGCTATCACAACTGCCTTAGATGCAGCCGCCTCCACATTCCTTCCGGTACCGCCCGAGAGCCCACAATGGAAATATATTCCTGTAGTTTGCATACGTGATCATACAGTTTCGGTTGAAAACACCGCTGATTTCCTGTTGCGGCCAGTCTCCATCACTTTCTTGCATTTTGATCAGATTCTTGGCTGCACGGTGAAGTGGCTCTGGGTCAACCTTTGCCTGCCCTGCAGCCAGCAGAGTCAGCAATGCCCATGATGTATTTACCACATGGGATCGACCTCCTTCAAGATGGGTGTATTCTTTGTCTTGGCAAGAAAGGTAGCTCTCTCCCCAGCCACCATCAGGCAATTGCTTGGAAAGTAGGAACTCAGATGCCTTGCGAATGTGAACGCTGTTTTCAAAGGTTTTACCGCCAGCAACAAGACCTTCCACGCCAAACCACCCGGCATACGTGAAACAAACGCCCCAGCTGCCATACCACGAACCATCTTTGCGCTGCTGACCTTCCAAAAATGACAAGCCTCTTTCGATTGCCGAGTTGATCTCCGCTGCCCTATGGTTGGGATACCGCTTGCGAAAAGCTGAAAGGGCAGTGATACATGCAGAGGAACACTCTACATATGAATAGTCTATCATGATGTCCCCAAAAGTCTCTGCTGGATTGATGATCTCCAAGGCGGCGTAGGATCGTGTATTTTCGTAAGTTGCCCATCCATTGTCCTTGTTTTGGAACGAGAGGATGACATTCACACAATCGTACAGTCGCTCAGCTGATATATGTGGGCCCACGAGCTCAGGACTCATGTTTGCAAGCACAAGTGCGGCTTTCAATCCTTCAGACGTGCAATCTGTGATTGGCCAACCGTGGTCCCGTGTAGAAAATGGCCAGGCCCCCTTCGAAATGTGACGGTAGTACTTGTCGAGCGGAGGAGCACAATCTTCTCTGACCTGGGCAACATCGATGTACGAATTGGCCGCTTTCATCATGTAGGCGAATTCTTCCTGGAACCCTGTTTCTCCAATGGCCTGCACCGCAAAAGAAGTATCCCACAACTGGCTTCCATTGTATCCTTGCATTTTCATGCCGTCCTCAGCAACCCAAAGATAGTCGAAAAGCCTGGGGATGTGCTTTTTGACAGCAACAGAGTCCGGATCCTCAAACCAGCAGCAAAGCATGTTGATGACCTTGTTCACGGGTCCAATGTCCACATACCGAGTGTTGTCGTCTTCATAGTGAATGTGTTCCATAACATGGGCTAGTGCTTTGCTTCTGAGCTTTGATCCATCCAGGAGTGGTTCAAACTGGTAGAGGGTCCACCAGAGCACGTCCTGCACCAAAGGATGTGGATAGTACAAATCTTCCTTGGCGCAAAGGTTTCTCGCCGCATTCCAATCTATCTCGTCGTAGTTCTCCGTGTAGAGCTCCTGTTTGATCTGATCGGTCAGATCGCATGGCTTTGCTGTGCCTCGTTTCCCATACACGTACGACATGGGCAAGTACACCATGCGACAATGGCACCAGAACCTTCCTGGATGCATCGGCAAGGCATAGGGCAAGAGCCACATCTCCGGAGGCATTGGATTCATACCCAACCAATCGTACACTCCGAGCACAGCCAACCAGAACTTGCCCCAAGATGGCACGTGCGTGGCTCCTCCGCGGCTGAGTATCCATTCCCGCGCCTGTTTGGTGACTGGATCGTCTGCATCCACACCCAAGAGACGCAAGGACACATAATTCAACACCGTGCCGAACATGGTGGAGCCTCCTTCGATGTGCAATCCGTATCCTCCGTCCTTGTTTTGGTGGTTCCGGAGGTAGCGTTCCATCTCTTCCCGATGAGCCGGAGACACGACCTTGTCCAGCTGTTCCATGGTGTGCAGCGCCACGAGCAGTCCAGGCATCAAGAACATCGGTCCACCGTAGTCTCCGGGCCAATGTCCGTCGTCCTGCTGCAATCCGCCGTAGAACCAGAGTCCTCGACGCAAGGCACGATCCAATTCCGGCTCTCCATCCTTCTCCTGGAACTGCGGTCTCCGGTCCCTGGATTGGATGCGCAGCAACGCGTCTTCGCTGTGTTTTTTCTCCCACCGTTGGCTGGCATACGCCTTCCTGGTACGTTCCACTTGTTCCAAGGCTTCCGCATCGTCAAATTCCGTGTCGTAGATCCAGACCTGCCTACCCTGCACGTCTCATGCGTGGTGCGATGCGTTGTGTCAGCGCATGCGCATGGATGAGCACGGACCCTGGGCGTGCATGGGCGGTGTCCTGGGGATGCCCCAGCACGACCTCCCCTCCGCCGGATCTGCACATACCTCGTATTGCCCCAGGGTCTCGAGCAGGGGATGCCCCCCTGCTGCGCTCTGCAGCCGCCACATGGGCCCAGGGATGTGCTGGTGACGGTGCTGGGAGCAACAGAGCACGAGCACCGATCCCCTCCCGCCCACCGGACGAGGTGACCGTTGGAAGGAGCGGCTGGCGGCGGCGGACCGGGGGGATCCTGTCCCTCGGACGGATCGAAGGCCACGTGATCCGATCCTGGGGCGTGGAGGGTTCCGTACGCCCCGATTCGCCCCCGTTCGACGTCACGTGCTGCGCACGTGCACCGCCACTGCGCACGAACCCGGGAATTCCTCGGAAGGATCCCATCACAGGCTTCCTGTCCACGAAGCAGCGAGGACGAATGCCCCCCTTTTCGAGAGGCAGGTGGCCCAAAGGGGGGCATTCGAGGGAAGCCATGCGATTGTCGCTCGTCCAAGGTGGAAGACCACAATCACACGTGGCATGGAATAGTCGTGATCGTGTTGCATGAAGGGGAAGCAACGAAATGACAAAGAGTGGGGGAGAATGCGAGCACATCGTGAACCGAAGGTGTGTCTAGGACCACGTCGGGAACTTCCAACTTGTCCATGCTCTGCCAAATTCACCTGTAGAACCATGACTCGTGTGCCTTCGTCATCTACATTTGATTGAACAGCACCTATGCACTTTTGCTCGACCCGTTTCCTCTCTCTTGTATGGACGAAATTGCATGGCAAGGGCGAACGGCAAGAGCAAGCATATGGAAATCAACCACGTCCTATTGTTCCAATGAGAACCTTTTGCGTCATCGATTGAAGAGGTGTACCTTTCAATTCCACCATGCTTGTGTGTCATCGAGGCGATCGTTTCGATTGATGATTCTTGAGGATGAGTGTTTTCAGGATAACTCTCGATTCACACGTTGTCTTTTGGAATAGGTTGTAAGCGCTAAATTTCTACCTTTATGCAATCTTTCGGATGACAATTGAAGCTTCGCAATTTTTTGCTTCATGGTGTGAGTCGATTGGAAAGTTGGAATCGACTACGAGCGGTGCATCGTAATAATTGTGCCTCGAGCGTCCGTGATACATGATCACGTACTGTGCAATGAAAGCTTCTAGGTAACTTTCGAGTTTGGACACTTTCTCGTGCAAGAGGAAGCATTCGTTTCATTGTTTAACTAGCCGAATCGCTTGCTTGTAGTTCTCACAATTCCCACTCGTCGATTGCATCTATTGTTCTCAATTTGCTAGATGCGAAGAATTTGATCCCATCCTACGATCATGACGAAGAACGTCCACCTTTGTGCTGATTATTCGGGTGTGAAAGGGTGCACCTCTCACTATCGCAATGGACAAAGCAATAGCCAATGCATTTAAGTGAAGACTCAATCAAGTAAACAAAGAATGGGATTTTCAAACGTGTTTCATCCGGTGTCGTTGAAAGTTTAGGATGCCATTTCAACCGATTGCGTTTCTCCATTACAAAACTATTCTTCGCAATAGCCAATTGGCTTTTCGAGTGGGACTAGCCGATTACGAAGAGCAGTGGATTCGAGTGCAACTTTTAACAATTTGCCCACTGCCCTGGTCCTGCGAATCAGGCACATGTATGCATCTTGCGACTGGTTTTGACTCTGTGAGCAGCCTGTTAGAATCCTGCCCGTGCATTCACAATAATCGAGCACACGTGGTCCCTTTCAACAATATTCAATGCAAGTCTCAACTCAACAACCCAGGTAAGAAAGCAATTGTCCAGAGCTTCCCAACCCATGTCTGCATGTCTGCCATCGTAAACATGCATACTTGCAAATCTTTCAAAGCTCATCGGTAACTCATCTCCAAAGTTATAGTGCCTACCAGGAGAATCTTGAGAGTATCACGTCGTGGAGTTTCTGTACAACTCATGTATTACTCACATTTCTTCAAAAAGTTCGCACAATACGAAGGCTCACATGTCGGTTCAAAGACTTGCAGACTGCTGCCCTCTAGGCTCGTGAAACCGTGCAAAGCAGCTGCGTGTCGAACCCTTCTGTTCAATATCCTGCAAGGTTTCAGCGATCGTGCTACCGAGGCGCTGCACAACCAAGTATTCTTTTTGCTTGAATTTCATACAGCATTTGTCTTTGAAAAGTGGAGATGTGAGGTAGCAAGGAAAACGGAAGCCGTTCAAAGGTTGATTTCTCTTTCACACTACTGCAATGAAACTTGAGCCAAAAAGCTGGACAATTGCTGTTGTGGCTGGAAATCTCTTATGAGCTCCATAGGAAAGCTCAACCTTATTCATACGAAAGCTAAGTGCAAACATATTTGCAGATGGACGAAAGCCAAACCTACTTCCTCTCCAACACTCATTTGCAAAAGGAAATCGTCTGGAAGGGTGGTGTAAGATCAGGCAAGAAGATACTGTGTTCAATCGTTCCATTCACCCACAGAGGAAGGCGAACTGCCACACGAATTTCCATGTCGGAGCAGTACTGGTACGTTTGTTTTAAGCATGGTAAATCTTTCTCATCAGGTGCTCGGCCAGCCAACCTTGGCCGCTATGATGTGGCCACCCTCAAGCAGAAAATGTGACCCCTCCACCAATCCTCTTTCATTCTTTCTGGGAACGGTTCCGTGCTTCCTGCAATCCCTCTTGGACGGCCTGCCAACTTTGAGTTTCATCTTCACCAATCCCTTGTTCTTCCTTGCCTGTGCTTGCCGCATCCCCAATTTCAGCGCCGGGAACATCTGTCGGTGCATTTTCCCCTGCTTCATCGTCTTCTGAGGGCAAGTTCTCCGCTCTCTGCGAAATCCGTTTGGCGCGTTGGATGGCGGGCAACCTTTGTTCCAGCAAAAACGTGGTGGCAAGCATGGCTCCCACCGCACCAGCAGCTTTCCAAGCGATGCTGGATCGCGTGGGTACGCTCTTGGCATCGTACAGCGGTGGTCCTGCTTCTCCTGTGGTCCCTTCCACCTCATCCTTGGGTCCACGGGCGACCCTGTCGGCTCCATCGTTGGTGGAGGCGGGTGTGGGGCGACCCCAGGCCCCTTGTGCTGCGCCCAGCACCCCCACCAGCCACGTGGCAGCTGCCCATTGGACCTCCCTCCTGGAGTGGCCCTTTCTCCCAGTCCCTCTCTCGAGCTCCTGGTCCTTTCCAGCCCGTCCCAGCACCGTTTTCGACGCTTCCAACGCCGATGGAAACCTCTTCGCGAGCTTCTCCTTCCTTCCACGCGTCCAACACGCACCACGTGAAGCGGGAGCGGGAGAAAACGCACGCGCCGTCGCCATGGACCGTCGAAGCATCGAACGAAGTGGCCGATCTGGAAGAACCACGCCAAACATCTTGCTTAACTTTCCTCGCGTCCCTCAAACCCCCTCGAAAATTCGGACTTAACACGAGGTGAAAACGACCCGGGCGTCCCGGCTGAACTTTCGAGGTTAACTCGTCGCATCGTCAGCGTTTGAGGGGTGGGTTAACTCTTCGTTTCTGATTCGCAACTCGTCAGGCGTGGAGGGAGGTCCCTCGTGTTAAGCGATTGTTTCATCCCGCACCTCGGTTTCCCCTGGACCGGTGCTGGCTCGTGTTTACGTTCGAAGTTAAGCGAAGGACGTGCGGCGGTCCCACCGACCGCGGATCACGTGCGAGGTCCACGTGGCTGCCACGTGGCAGTCTGGGGCAGCAGGAGGGGAGGGACCGCCGCCCCGGGGCGGAGGAGGGACGGGTGCGTCGTGGCGGCCGGAAGGGTGTGCCTGGAGGTGAAGCAACGGCTGCAGCACCACGTGGTTGGGACTTGGTGGAAGCAGCCCCACAGCACACACCATTGGAGCCACATCACACAACACAACGGTGCAGCTGGAACACAGCAAACGACATGGATCCTGCACCCAAGCCGCGGCGCTTCCGGGGCCGACTCAACGCAGGAACGACGGAGCAGAACGCCGTGGTGAAGGCCAGTGGCCACGGACAAGCCGCCGCCGGAGGAACGCGTGGAGAAGATCTGCAAGAACTAGAATTGGAGATGCACAAAGGGACCTCCTTGCCCATGCATTACAACTTCGAGCTTGCCAAGACAGCGAAAAGGATCCGGACCCTTCAAGCGACCACCGTGGCCCTCCAGATGCCCGAGGGACTGCTCATGTTCGCGTGCAGCGTGGGAGACGCGCTCAAGAAAGCGTGCGATACGCTGGAACGATGCGTGGTGATGTCCGATGCAGCCTATGGAGCGTGCTGCGTTGATGACCGTGGTGCAGAGGCGATGGGTGCACAGCTCTTGGTCCATTACGGGCACAGCTGCCTCGTCCCCGTGGACGAGACGCGCATACCTTGCATGTACGTTTTTGTGGATATCAAGTTCAACGTCGACCATCTGGTGGAATGCGTGGAACAGAACTTTGCCATAGACAAGAAGTTGTTGGTGGCTGGAACCATCCAGTTCGCCAGCAGCCTCCAAGAAGCCAAACTGAGATGGCAAAGAAACGGGAGGCCTGTGGAGGTGCCACAGAGCAAACCTCTTTCGCCTGGTGAGGTGCTGGGCTGCACCGCTCCGAGCATGGCAGCTGACAAGGAATTGGATGCCATTGTGTTTGTGGCGGATGGCCGCTTCCACCTTGAGGCTATCATGATTGCCAACCCCACGTTACCCACCTACCGCTATGACCCGTATGCCAAAGTGATGACCAGAGAGTACTACGATCACACGGGAATGAAGGATCAACGTAGAGAAGCTGTGGAGGAAGCCAGGGAGGCCAAGGTCTTTGGGGTCATCTTGGGCACACTTGGAAGGCAGGGGAATCCAAAAGTGTTGGAGCAAATCCGAAATCTGCTGGATTCAAAAGGTATGGAGTACGTGCTGTTCCTTGCAGATGAGATCTCTCCCGAGATGATTGGTACGCTTGTGGAAGAAGGCTGTGTGGATGCCTTTATTCAAATCGCGTGCCCACGCCTCTCCATCGACTGGGGTGAAGGTTTTCAAGTGCCGGTGTTGACTCCTTTTGAAGCCTTTGTTGCGTTTGGTGCTGCTCCTGCATGGTGGGAATCATCTGCTTGCTGTTCAAACACCTGCAACAAAGAGGGATGCTCTAAAAATGAAGCTCGAGTGCAACCATACCCAATGGATTACTATGCAAAAGATGGCGGCCCATGGTCTTCATCCTACCATCGTGAGCGTAAGCATACGCAGGTCCGAGAGAGGACCCAAGGGCAAGTGGCTCTGCACAAGTCGTAAGCGAGTCTGCCCTTTCCTGATGCATTGGGCATGCATATTTGGACGAGAATAACTCTCCAAGATGTGGGAATGAGATTTTGTAGCTGCCTTGGTTTGCCAATGTGATAGAGTATTGGGACTGCTGCTGGTAAGCTTCTTGCATACTGCGTGTGCCAGTGCCTCTACGTCGGTAGGAACAGAAGTATCCGTTGTTTGTTGGGAGCGATGGCACTGAGCAAATGGTGGAAACGTCAGGTCTTGGTGGGCCCCATGTCAATTCACTGGCAAAATAAGATTGACAACTGGTCGATGATCGAGTGCAGCGGAAACTCCTCGCAATGCTTTTCATATAAGCAGCCGATGGCTCACCACAGCTCATGGGTGGATGTTGAAATGTGGTGCAATGAGCTACGCTGCATGCTGGGTTGAAACACTCGCTGTTTACTTCTTGCAACCTCAAATTGTCACATAAGATGGGCATTGCTGCTTCCCTCCGAATTACCTTTTTTGCGTACATGTACCTCTGTCTACAGGTGTTACATCCGCTGGACTCATGCAATGGAGATTTTTTGTTCGGCAGTGTTTTGGGTTCTTTGCAAGGACGGTCTATGATTGCTGTTGGCATTTGTTCTCCGCGCCCAGCGTATTCCAGTATTTCGATCGCAGCATTATGGACCAGTATGTGGGTGTGGAGTCCATATGCCCCATTTGTACCTTCAATTGCTCTTGATTCTTTGATGTTGTGCATGTGCCATGGCCGAAGGAATGGATCGCACCCTGCTACCATTATATATCGCCCATCTCATGTCTGTTGGATGGGCCAATCTCACCAGTTCCTAGCAAACTCGATGGTTGTTTTTCTATTCCATGGTGTTTCAGAAGCTTACGGAATGCTGGGCATTTCCATGGATTCCAGCCGTTCAGGACCTTGCAATCGACCTTGGTCCAATGGGACTCGCCTTCCGTTCTTGCGATGTCTTTTCTCATGCACACCATCCTCCACAGTCGAAGTGTCCATGGATGCATCTCTGTGCTCTCCCATCCTTCATTTCAAGCACACAAACACACATTTTTCTTGGTTTGTGCACCCTTGCATTGGATACGCCTCTCTGGTCTTGCCCGGTCACGTCACCTTTTCCCCTTTTTGCCCCCGAATTTCATTTTTCGAGGCCATTTTTGTGCCGACGTCCCTCTCAAACACTGACCTTTTCCCCTTCAAAATCCACTCCATAAATTCATTTCGCTCCTCTTTTCTCTCCCCGGGACCCGGACCCGTCCGCCCCGAAACCTCGTTTTCTTCGTTTTTTCGCCCCCTTTTCGTGCGGATTCGCCCCTGGAAGTCAAACCTTGAAATTCCGGCGAAAATCCTTTTCTGCGGCTTTTTTCGTCCAGCCTGGCCCGACGCATTCGTCCACGTGGTGCTTCCGGACCGTCGACGACGTGTACTTCGACACACAATTGTGTTGCAAGCACACAACCGCAGCAGGTGAGCGGAGGACGGCATGGTGGGGCGAAACACAACGATGGCATGGCACCCCGGGGCGATATGGGCCCGTGGGCGTCCGAGGGGTGGCGGAGGCGGACCTGCCACGTGTCGGAATGGCAGGTGCTGACCTGGAGGTGGGTCCAGGATGGATCCCATGGCCATGGTGTTGCATGTGGCAAGTGGAAATAGACGTGCAAGAGCAATGCAAAGAAGATGGCTGACCCAATGGCAATGTGGACGGTGTCTACGTGGGACCTGGCTGGTGCAGGAACGTTGCAGAACACGTGCACCAAAGCGAAATGGTGCGAGAGAAGTACAAGTATGTGATCCCTTTCCGAGAACTGAGGATCCAAGATGTGCCCAAGGTGGGCGGGAAGAACGCCAGCTTGGGAGAGATGGTGGCCGGACTCGCAGAAGCCGGGGTCAGCGTGCCCGACGGATTCGCAACTACCGCGGATGCGTACTGGCATTTCCTCCACGCGAACGAAGGCCTGGTGGAAGACATGAAGAAACTGTTGGAAGGTGCAGAAGGAGCCAAATTGCACAGAAACGTGCGGGAATTCGAAGAGAGGGGAAAGAAATTGCGGCAAATGGTCCGTGCTGCCAAGGTGCCGCAAGACCTGGTGGATGAAATCAAAGACATGTATGCGGAGCTTACCAAGCTGGCAGGTATGGATGAAGATAGCGAAGGGGCATACGTGGCAGTGAGGTCCTCGGCGACTGCTGAAGACCTTCCCAACGCATCCTTTGCAGGACAGCAGGACTCTTTCTTGCACGTCCACGGTGCAAAGGAACTGATCGAACGATGGGTGGACTGCTGTGCATCGCTGTTTACGGCACGTGCAATCACCTATCGCCACGACATGGGCTTTGATCACATGGCAGTTGCCCTCTCGGTGGGCGTACAAATCATGGTGCGCTCGGATACTGGGTCCTCAGGTGTGATGTTCACCTTGGATCCAGAGAGCGGATTCAAGGATGTGGTACTCGTCCAAGGCATTTACGGTTTGGGAGAGAACATTGTGCAGGGACGTGTCGGACCGGACGAATTCCTCGTACACAAGCCCACTCTGAAGCAAGGTTTCAAACCTCTGGTTCGTAAGCAGTGCGGTCCCAAGGAAATGAGAATGGTATACAATGCAGAAAAGCGTACGCTCGTGAATTTATCAGTCCCAGACAAAGAAAGAAGACGGCTTTCTATTACTGATGAGGAGGTGTTGCTACTGGCTCGTTGGGGCATGCAGATAGAAGAGCACTATGGCAACAAGCCAATGGACATCGAGTGGGCCAAGGACGGTGATACGGGAAACCTTTACATTGTGCAAGCACGCCCAGAGACCATCCACTCAAGGTCCGACATCAACGTCTACCGACAATACACTCGCAAGAAGGAGCAAAAGATTCCGATCGAAGTGCTGGCTGAAGGGATTGCAGTTGGGAACAATATTGGGTATGGGGCCGTGCGTGTCATTGAATCGCCCAAGCAGATCGACCAATTCCAACCCGGAGAAATCCTGGTCACATCCATCACGGATCCAGCATGGGACCCTATTCTCAAAGATGCTGGTGCTATCATCACAGAACGGGGTGGCAGGACGAGTCATGCGGCCATCGTGGCCAGGGAAATGGGAATACCTGCTATTGTGGGCGCAGAAGGTGCCCGGAAGTCTCTTTCGGATGGTATGGAGATCACTGTGAGCTGCTGCGAAGGGGATCGTGGCAAAATCTACAAGGGACGGGTTGATTTCAGTGTTGTGGAGATTGACGTTCGCACTCTGAAAGAGACCAAGACGAAGATCATGCTCAACATAGCGAGGCCAGACAAGGCCTTAGCAGCTGCATCTCTACCATGCGATGGTGTTGGGCTTTGCAGAATGGAGTTTGTCTTTGCGGACCACATCGGAATCCATCCTTTGTCATTGACACGTTTTGGGCTGATGCCAAAGGATGTGCAATTGAAGATCAACAAGATGATGGAGGGCCACGGTCCATACAAACAACCACAAGACTTTTTCGTGGACATGCTTGCGCAGGGTGTGGGCACGCTGGTGGCAGCTTTCTATCCTAGGCCAGTCATCCTTCGTATGTCGGACTTGAAAACCAATGAGTACGCGCAGCTGGTTGGTGGGTCGCTGTTTGAGCCCAAGGAAGAAAACCCGATGATTGGATGGAGAGGCGCAAGCAGGTACTACCACAAGGATTACAAGGAGGGTTTCATGTTGGAAATCGAAGCCGTGAGAAAAATCAGAGAAGAATTTGGCCTCACCAACTTGAAGGTTATGATTCCGTTCTGCAGGACCCCGGAAGAAGGCAAGAAAGTAATCAATACGATGGCGGAGGCAGGTCTCAAACGTGGCGACGGCCTGGAGATATACGTCATGGCTGAGATCCCGAGCAACATCTGGATGGCAGAGGAGTTCAGCGAGCACTTTGACGGATTCTCCATCGGTTCGAACGATCTCACTCAGCTCACATTGGGCATCGATCGGGATGCAGAGCGCATATATCCTCTGTTTGATGAGTGCAACAAGGCAGTGAAAGACTCCTGCGCCCTGCTGATTCAGAAGGCTCATGCACATGACCCTCCTCGCAAGGTTGGCATCTGCGGTCAAGCGCCAAGCGACCATCCGGACTTTGCGGCGTTTTTGGTGGAGCAAGGTATCGACACCATCTCCCTCAACACGGATGCGGTGGTGTCTACCAAGCAAAGCATCATCGAGAAAGAAGCAGCTTTGGGCATATGAGACACATCCGTGGCAGAGTGGATTGCTCACTGTCCATGCTTCAGGTACTAGCCAAATGTTGCAGAACGAATCGCGTGCCCTGGTGCAACACCAGCGACCGTCTGCATCGTTGGATGTAACGCTGCTACTTGGATTGTGAACACACACATCGGACATGGCACGACTGCCATTGCTGTTCTGTCTCGTCTCCACCCACCCTCGGACGACCCGTCCACGTGGCATGGATCACGTGATCCCCCTTTTCCCCCGGGAAAGGAGAGGAGCGTTCCTGGCCTCACATCTGCCCCGATCTCCCGGGTGGGAACCCGATCACGTGGATCGGTCCGTCCGAGGAGATCTCCCCGAAACCGACCCAAACTTCCCATGGAACGGTGCTCTTTCGCACGCGCTTGCTCTCCTTCGATGTCGATCTCTTTTGCTTTCGAACAAGCGTGTACTTGCACGCGTGCATGCCTTCGTGGTCTCCACTTCCTCTTCGTTACGAACGGCCGCTCGTCTCTCCTCCATGGCATCGCGCCCTCGTGCTTTGCGCTCCGTGCAAATCGCGTTGTCACGTGTTGCATCCTCGTTCTTTGCCTATCTTCGCATTGGTGAATCTTTCCTTCCAATGCTTCGCCTCTCTGCGTTCCTAAACTCGCTATGCTTCCCGTGCTTCGCGCTCGCACACAGCACAACTCGCGCGTCGCTTCTCCCCCTTTCGCTCCAATTGCACCCATTCCTTTCCACGTCCATTCACATGCTCCAACCACCGTTCCACGTCCATTCTTCTACGTTCCATCGCCTCCCATCGTGCTCTTCGTCACTTATGTCACACCACGTGGCGTTCCCTTTCCATGGTTCGTGCCTCCTCCCAAAAAAAAAAAAAAAGAAAAAGAAATGCGAAACGTGCGAGTTTTTCGAGGCATTTTCGAGGCGCCTGGACGGTGCAGGCGCGCGGCGATGGCGGCACTCGGCGTGGACCTCGGCGAAGATCCCACGCGCGTGCGACACCTGCAGCGGATGGAAGAGCAAGCCAAGGAGGTGCTGCACGCGAAACGCGGCGTCGTGGCGTGGCCGGACGTCTGCCGTGGGCTCCGGACGTGGGAAGAAAAACACAGGAAAAATTGGAGGTCCATGGAAACCGTGGAGGCGATGGACGGGGCGGCGGAGGGGCGGAGGGACGGGTGCCAGCTGGCCAAAGGGGACCAATGGGACCAGGAGGACATGAGCGTGCTTGGATTCGGATCGCTGCTGTCTCCCAGGAGCGCCAGGTCCACCTTCCCCTCCGCCAAAAACTTCCGCTTGGCCAAAGTGGAAGGTTGGAGAAGGGTCTTCTCGCATCCGGCACCGGTGTTCTACCAATGCGGTGCTGTGCAACCAGGATCGGTGGAATGCTCCAGCCTCAGCTGCGAACCGTGGGAAGAGGTGCAGCCGCACGTGAACGGCACGAGGAACCACGAACCCCGCTCCAACAATGGGATGCAGGAAAGGAAACTGGAAGACCAACACGAGAATACCTACTGCCAAGAGTGTGTGGAAGGGAAGAAAGGAGCGCCTGGACTGCTGGTGCTCCTCTTCGAAATTGACAGCGTGGATGCGGCCGCTTACGTGGAACGCGAACACGAGCTACGATTCGTGGCCGTGCAAGCCAAGGAGATCCCCGGAGGACGTGTGCAATACAATCCGCATGCTATTCGCAAGAAGTGCGGATCCGCCGTGGAAATCGCAGGCAATCCCATCTGGGACCACGGAGATGTGCCGTGCAACAACGGACACTGTGCGCGGTACAAGGATTGGATGAAGGAGGCCCATGATAAGGCACCCGCCAGTGCAGAGGTGGAAACCACACACACGTGGGCAGTCCTGTGCGCAAGGTTCTCGGACGAGGAGTACAAGACCCAACGTTGCAAGGACGAAGCAGAGTTCCACGAGCGATACGTGCAGTATGGGGTCACCAAGATATGGAAAGACTTGGACGATCCAATCCTTCCCTGTCGTCCTTACCTCAGGCATTGTGTGCTGGCTGCGCAGTTCTTGGGCAAAGAAATCGAAGATAACTTCCTCGATTGTACATTTCTGTGTGATAGAAAGACCACGCTGAGAGAATACCTGGAAAAAAATCCTGACATCATGTCGCAGCTCCCGCCAGAGGGGCTCCGTGAGAGATACAGTGGGTGAAGGCCATTGCGTAGGTCTGATTCCCTGGTTGTGATACTGGACTGTTGCACTCAATTTTCGGAGCAGAATAGTTTATTTTTGTCGCACGTGGGCTGTCGTGCTTGCAGAGGGTTGCAGAAATCACCATGTTCATATTCGGCATTTATTTCAATTCGCAGCTTGAAATTCGCTGCGCTGTGAGCGAATTGCTCACGCATCCCCAAGGTCGATGAGTTGTCTACCTGTGGCCAAGGTGCGAAGGCGCAAGGCCTGGAGCTTGATGAATCCAGCAGCATCCTTTTGATCGTACGCACCACCATCATCTTCAAAGGAAGCAACTTTATCATCGTACAGACTGGCAGCAGACTTGCGTCCAACCACAATGACATTCCCCTTGTAAAGCTTTAGACGAACCAAACCATTCACACTCTTCTGTGTAGCATCAATGGCAGCCTGGAGCATCTCGCGATCTGGGCTGAACCAGAACCCATTATAAATCAGTTCTGCATACTTGGGCATAAGCTCGTCTTTCAAATGTGCCTCCCCGCGGTCCAGGCAGATGCTTTCAAGCGCACGGTGAGCATGGAGAAGCACCGTCCCCCCTGGCGTTTCGTACACTCCACGAGACTTCATCCCAACAAAGCGGCTCTCCACAATGTCGATACGACCAATGCCATTGTCTCCACCCAGCTGATTGAGCTTGGTGAGGAGGTCAGCTGGCCCAAGCTCTTTCCCGTCAATAGCAACTGGATCACCGTTCTTAAACTCGATTTCCACGTAGGTAGGCTTGTCTGGTGCTGCTTCAGGGCTCACAGAGCGCGTGAACATGCTTTCATCTGGTTCCACCCACGGGTCTTCAAGAGCATTGCCTTCGTAAGAAATGTGAAGGAGATTCGCATCGGTGGAGTAAGGGGCTTCTCCGCGTTTGGAGTCTGGCACTGGAATACCCTTTGCTTCCGCATAGCCACAAAGCTTGGTGCGCGAGTTAAGATCCCACTCTCGCCAGGGGGCAATCACTTTAATGTCTGGCTTGAGTGCATAGTAGCCAAGCTCGAACCGGACTTGGTCATTCCCTTTGCCCGTTGCACCGTGCGCAACAGCATCTGCTCCCACCATTTTGGCTATCTCTATCTGCCGCTTCGCAATGAGAGGTCTGGCAATGGAGGTTCCCAGAAGGTAGACACCTTCGTACACCGCATTTGCACGGAACATGGGGAAGACATAATCTCTCACAAACTCATCGCGCAAGTCGTCGATGAAGATTTCCTTCACGCCCATTTGCTCCGCCTTCTGCCTGGCAGGTTCCAGCTCCTCCCCTTGTCCCAGATCCGCAGTGAACGTCACCACCTCGCATTGGTACTCGTCCTGCAGCCATTTCAAGATCACCGACGTGTCCAGTCCACCGCTGTAAGCCAGGACCACCTTTTTCACCTCCCCCTTGGTAGCTCCTTGTGCTGCACACTGCACCTTCCTACACTGTACCTTGCGCCCGTTGGGCAGCTTCACTGGAGCTCTCAATGCCTGCATGATTCTTCGCTGCTTTCAATCGATGTCTTTGCCTGCTGCAAGCTTTCCACCTGTGCTTTCCCACCTTTGCACACCACTCTCCGATGCACGGTTTCAGCCCAACTCTGGGACCAAGTCGCGGGTGGTGTCCACCCTTCGCTTCCAACAGCGAGTGCCACGCTTCCTGCACTCGGTGGTCGCCTCTTCGAGGCTCCTGAGCACGTCGTGGAGACGAGAGAGACGCGCGCACGTGCAAGAAAGACCACGAAGAAATGAAAGCGAATTCGTGGCATGGCGGCGGCTGGTCCCAACCGAATCGACTTAACTCGAAGCTTAACCGAACGATTCGTCAGGGTTTGAGAGAGGAAACACCGAGGTTAACGCGAGGGGGCGAACGACGTCCTCGACGGGTCATGGCAGAAGGACGGAAGGTTGGGAGAGGCGAGAAACGGTCCGGTCGTGGGAACAGTGGAGAGTGCGTCGAGGAATTCGGCGGTCACGTGGGACGTGACGGTCACGTGATGGCATGGAATCCACGAACGAGACCGTTGTGTCGTGCGATGGCGAGCGCAACGCATGGACGTGCGGAAAAGTGCGTGCCTGGAACGATGCACGGTACGCTCGCCTTCCACGAGAAAGCGAGAAACAAGAAAGAATATGTCTCTCCGTCGATAGACGCGCGAGAGATTGGATCGTCGGAAATCCTGGGACTAGGACGCAACGTTTCGAAATTGCGCGTGTCTTTGCTCGTTGCACCATTACACCCCGACGGTGGGATAGATGTACGCCCGAGGAATATTTCACGAATAAGAATGGACATGCGTTGGACATGCTTCTGAAAACATTGCGTAGATCCTTCCGTTTCGAATTGCTAGGACGAGCACGAGCATTTTTCCATGCATGGACGTTTATAGAAGATTGCAAACATTGCGCGCACGCAAGTCCACGTTGTTCTCAATCGGTTTTCCCTGAATTTCGAGTGGAGAAACCACACGTTCACTTGAAATGGCTTCGGTTACTTATGAAACAAAATGCATGCTTGGTCCCTTTTTCGCAAAGATGAGTATTCAAGTTGCTTCTCTTTGAAGGAAACGATTGATGCTCCGGCTTGTCTAGCGCTCGACACATTCCTTTGTGTCGCTGTTTACCAATTAAGACGACACGTTTTGTGTTGTCAAGGTCATTCCTCCCACACATGAAGTTACCACGAACAAAGTTTTCGAAGATAATGTCGAATTCGCTCATCTCGCAAGAGGTATTATTTCTTAAGACCAAAATTTGGGCAACCTCTTCATAAGTACGTCAAAGAGCGTCGTTCCAAAGGCACAGTTGAATTCCACTCAATCGGTCGCATTTGGCTCGTAAAAACGAAGTCCGGCTCTTGCTACTTTTTTCTGAGATTATGCGTGGATGGATGTCCAAGCAAGTAGGGTGCAAATTTCAAGTGGAACTCCCTTCGTGAGATCTTCTTTGCGGTTTTGCACCTCTCGCACGGGATATACGTCCCCGTCTACCCTCAAAAGCAACGGTGTACATTCATCCGCTTCGGTTCCTCGCAACGTCACAATCATCCCAAAGCAACGGATGGACGACCTTGTGCAACACCTTCGCCTTTATTGGGATCCACAAGCCCGGAGAAGTCATCCACACCCGTGGAGGGGACCATCTGTCCTTCCATGGACAAGCATGCTTCACGCGCCCTCATTTTACCAATCGATTGCCTTGAACTTGACCTTCACCGCCACCAACCACCGTTCCCAAGCGTTTCTCGTCCTGCACAACGCCTCTCGCCCGCTTGGCAACGATCATTCGCATGGAGAGGTCTCCATCCGACCTCCACTCGGCGCCTCGTCGTCCCCAACCACGAGAGAAAAAACTCCCTGTCGTCTTCGAAACGAACCCCGAAGGCATCTCCTGAGAACCGAAATTAAGTGACAAGTTAACAAAGGCGTCTTGGAGAAGCGCTTGGTGTCGACGCGTCGAACCGCGCGTGTTTCGAGGCGCACGAGCGCGCATCGCCGGATCCGAGCGATGCCCAGTTGGTTTTTTTGCCTGTTCGTGGCCATGGCGGCGTCCTGGAGCGCTGCGACGGGCGTCCCGCAGAGCCAGAGCGCGTTCTGCTTCCTCCAAGAATACCTCCAGAACAACTGCGAAGGACCAACCACGCTCTCCGACACCGCAGTGACTGGCATGTGCGTGTGGAAGAACGACACGCAAGTACCGTCGTACGCTGGCGTGATGTTGTTGAACCGGACGGCGGTCAACTGGACCTACTACCAGTATCCCAACTGCACGGGTGTGGAGAGCGAAGTGACATATCCCATCGCCACATGCATGACCGATGACTTTGACTGTACAGATGACGAGGACGTTTCAGCAGAGCAGCCTTGCAGCAGAGAGGTTACCTGCTACTTTGCCACGCCCGGAAACGGGGACAATGCTGGCGGGGAGCTCATGAACAAGTTCCTTGCCAGCGTCCTCGTGTTGACTGCATTGCACACATATTCGCAAACACAATCTGCATTGCGAGAGTGACCAACAGGTGCCTGAAGCAAGCATCATTCCTTGTACGGCGCAACATGTCAGCATTCCAACCGTAAGTTCAGACAACTGTACAGAAAGTTTTGGATGCGCCAGCGGCAAACCACAAACAGGCCTTTCATTCTTGCATCAGCGTCGAAAGATGTTTGTGGGATGCATGCGCACAATTTTTACATCAACGTAGAGGGTTCAAGAGGTGGTGATGTAGTGCCGGGCCTCCTTGCTGCCTAGATCGGCAAACCGACGCTCTTCAGACACAGGTAAAGGATGATTCGTTGCAACAGGAAGCTGCAGGTGAGGAGATATTGCCAGCCAAAGGTTGACTGTACCATCCTGGTGGAAGTCTTCTTTCTGCACGTGTGAGGCAACAGCGTTGGGATCCACTGTATGCAATCGACTGATGCAAATGGCAAGTACCGAATGGAGTATGGGCATTGTCGCATCCTAACTTTCAGCAGCGCTTGACGGAGTACTGTGTGCCTGCACTATCGCTCAGGTTGCTTTTCTTGGTTTTTGGTCAAGAATCTGGTTTCTACCATTGCAACGATTATCTTGCTGCACATGACGGGGGTGGGGTGAGGCTCAATCCTGGAACGGATCAGGTCCAATTGCCTGATAACGAGACCCTGCAGTGGCCATGCATCCTTACATTTAAACATGGTGCAGAGATATGACCTGTTATGTATTTTCATGAGAAGACGACCCCCTGTGGTCCCATGTACCTCCGCCTTTACCTCATACATTGTTCGTTGTATCCAATGTCAACAAAAAATTTTAAATGTTGAGTACAAGGAAATACAGAATCGTCCATGACAATACGCATGATCTTCTCACCCTATCAGGATGCGGAACGGTCCACCTGCTGGTTCATGGGCATCCACAAGCAGGTGATATGCCCAATGTTGTTCTTGTCGGAACAATCTTTCTCCGTGATTTTTGAGTTAGAGGAATCGATAGTTCCTGTGCCACTCGAGGATTACCTGGAATCCAAGTGTACCTCGCAAGCCGGCAGGTTACAATCCCAGTTCCAAGCTACGTGGCAACTGTGTCTATGATTCCTGTTGCCTCGCACTTCCCGACTGCTCGCTGGCTCACCTGTTCAACGCAGCATCCTGGGTACTCGCTATCTCCCTCCAGACCCTCCATTGGAATGCATCAGGATGTGTCACTGCTGCAATCTCATGCACTGCATGCTCTGTTCCTCTCCTCTTGCAAAAAAAGCCTCTTTCTCATCCATCCATGCTCCTTCCTCCCTCAGAGAATATTCTCTCGGTGGGACGTGGGTCCTGGACCGGAATCTCAGGGATGCAGGACACCATGGGAAAGGGAGGCAGGATCCCTCCATGAGAGTTTTTTCTCGACAGGGGTGCTGGAGGTGGAGGTCGTGCACGCACGCGCCGCGAAGCGCCATTTCGCGCGGGTGGTCGAACCAGCACGCCCGGTATCGTGGGAGCAGGCGGACGCATGCGTGGCACACCTCTCGCCGCTCGCGGATGGACGTCCCACCAGCCGCCACGCCTGCCGTCCTTCCCTCCACCGTGCACGGGCATTTCGACTCCCTTTTCGCAAGGGAGGGAATCGGTCCTGCTGCACGTGACGGCTACAGCACTGCCACTCTGGAAGCAGAGCCTAAACCTTCGCTTAACTCTCGTTCGTCCCTCCAAGGCGTGAGGGCCAGACAGACGGAGTTAAGTGGATCGAATTCGTAAACTTCGTCGGTCCCACCCGAGGCGAAAACGTGCTCGGGGGAAGATCTTCGACCAACCGCCGCCACTTCCCTACGCACTTAACTTCGATGCCTCGCTCAAACTCCCAGCGATGATGTACTTAACTTCACCCTTAACCGACGCAGTTAACCGAGATCCCGCCACGTCAGATTTCCCCCACCGATCCATGAACTCCTCGCTTAACCCGCGCTTATTTCCAACCTCCCTCCCTCTCCGCCTCTCCCCCCTTTCGCTTAACTTAACCTCAAGGGGAGAGTTAACCTTCCGGGACGATCCTTCCGTGCTGGGTTCGTTGCGAATCGCATCGTCGAAGCTTCCATTTACGATGGATCCGAGCAAGGTGCGCTTCGCGACGTGCGCAGCTGCGCGAACGGATCCGTGATCCAAGTCGGAGGTGCTGCGAGCTCTCCAACGAGACCCGCCACGTCGCCAACGGAGGCGCGACGGCGGAGATCTCGAGCAAAGCACGACGAAGACAGAACACGAGTGCCACGGTTGTACTCTGGCAGAGAGGTCCTCGCCATGCAGACGACCTGCTGCGACGACGAAGATGCGTGCGAGATGGCGTCTGCTCGTTCAGACGTGCGCACGTGCTTCGCTTCGGTCGCCGATGGAAAAAACGGGAGATCCAGAGCGATGGCGGCGAAGAACCTGGACCAGATGGCGGACGAAAGAGTGACGAGGTGCTGACGAGAGTTTGCGACGCGTCGATGCGTGCACCTCATGTGTCTACGGAATTCCGGCTTGCGAAAATGCGTGTGATGTTGCCAATCGCAGCACCTTCCCAGCTCTGCTCACGATTGTCCCTACTGGACCACCAACAGCGGTGCACCAGTGTGGAACAACAATAATTCCTTGACGGCAGGCAAACGAGGTCCTGTCCTCCTGGAAGACTACCACTTACTGGAGAAGCTGGCCCAATTCGATCGCGAAAGGATCCCCGAACGCGTGGTCCATGCACGCGGAGCATCGGCCAAAGGTTTCTTTGAAGTCACCCATGACATCACGCACCTCACGTGTGCGGATCTCTTTCGGGCACCAGGTGTGCAGACACCAGTGACGGTGAGGTTCAGCACCGTGGTGCACGAACGTGGATCTCCAGAGACTCTTCGCGATCCACGAGGTTTCGCCGTCAAGTTCTACACGAGGCAAGGGAACTGGGACCTGGTTGGCAACAACATGCCGGTCTTCTTCATCCGCGACGGCATGAAGTTCCCGGACATGGTGCATGCCTTCAAGCCCAATCCAAAAAGCAACATGCAAGAACCTTGGAGGATCATGGATTTCTTGTCACATCACCCAGAGTCTTGTCACATGCTCACGTTTCTACTGGATGATGTTGGCATCCCGCGGGACTACCGACACATGGAAGGCTTTGGAGTCCATACATTCATCCTTTTGAATGCAGAAGGAAAGGAGACCTACGTCAAGTTTCACTGGAAACCGATGGAAGGAGTGGAATGTTTGCTGGACGAGGACGCCAACAAGGTCGGCGGTGAGAACCACAGCCATGCAACAAAGGACCTGTACGATTCGATCGCTGCTGGCAAGTTTCCTGAGTGGGGGCTTTTCATCCAAACGATGCCTATCGAGGACGAGTTCAAGCAAGATTTTGATCCGCTTGACGTGACAAAGGTATGTTTGGCAGATTGAGATTCGATTTAGAAATGGTTTGAGAGATCTCGCTCGTTTGGTAGCCCGTGCTGACTTGTCTTGTTTTTTCGTTTGCTGTAGACATGGCCGGAAGATGTTTTCCCCCTGCAGCCGGTTGGCAGGTTGGTCTTGAACCGCAACGTGGACAATTTCTTTGCAGAGAACGAGCAGCTAGCATTCTGTCCTGCGATCATTGTTCCTGGGATTCACTACAGTGAGGACAAGCTCCTCCAGACCCGGATCTTCAGCTACGCAGACACTCAGCGATACCGGTTGGGGGCCAACTATCTCACCTTGCCGGCCAATGCACCAAAGGCACCTCATCATAACAACCACCATGATGGCGTGATGAATACCGTTCAAAGGCAGGAGGAGGTCAACTATTTCCCTTCTCATTTCGACGACGTCACCAATGCGCGCAAGTATCCCATGCCTTCCAGCAAGGTCAGCGGACAGCGCGAGAGGAACGTCATCGAGAAGGAGAACAACTTCCAGCAGGCGGGGGATCGCTATCGCAGCTGGCCAGCCGATCGCCAAGAGCGTTTCCTCCATCGCTTGGCAGGAATGCTGTCCGATCCGCGATGCACTTCCCGAATCCGGCGGATTTGGATCGAATATTGGACCAAGGCGGACAAGGACCTCGGTCTGAAGCTTTCTATGCGTCTTTCCGGTGGCGCCAGCATGTAATGTTCCCTTGATACACCTCCCTCCTGGCTGGGAACCATTGAATCCTTCAGGTGCAGCGAATGGATCGCCGTTTCCTCCTCCTTGCACATCCTTCCATGGCTTCTGGACACTGGTTCCAGCCTGTCCTTCCCTTCGATCCAGTTCCACACACGAGAAAAAAATATATTCGATTTTATTCCGAAAAATCGGGTCGTTTCGGATTTTTTCGACCATTTTTGGGGTCGGTGCGTGTCGGCGCCGCCTCGTCGATGGCGCACACGGAGGTGCGTGTGGCGCGCTTGCACGACGTCGGACGCGGAAACGAACGTCGGATTCGGATGCAGCGTCGAAAAGGGTGTCCGAAAGATTGCCGCACCGTTCGATTTCGCGACGCACCGGTCCGAAATCGCGTGTCGAAAGTCTGCTGGGATGGTGAGAATCCACGGTGGTGTTGTGTAGCTGACCCGATGTTGTGTGTTGTTGTGCGGATGGCGGCGGGATATGTACAATGATGGGGCGATGTTTGTGACATGATCGTTCGTATGCGCGTGCAATTGTGGCTGGGGGCGCCGGTATGCGTGCCACACTGCAGGTGAAGCAATGTTTTTGGGACTTGGCCTCCATAGACTTGCAAACTAGGAAACAAGCCGCAGAAACGCTCGCGCAAGCTTTGGAAAGGGATGCTGCAGGTGCCAACCATACTGTAGAGCAATTGGATCATGTCCAAGAGGAAAAAGATGGAGGATGGGCCATGCAGGACACGGTAGCAAACGCAAATGCAGACGTTGATGACATGTCTGTAGGCAAAGATGCAATGGGGAAGACGGATGGGAAGGGAGGAGCACTCACTCGGTACGTGTGGGACAGGCTTGCAAGAGGGCTTGCCTCTCCGCGAGCAGCTGCCCGCCAAGGCTTTGCATTGGCCATGTGCCTCGCTCTTCAAGACCCACGCTGTCCCATTACAAATGGGGAAGTGTTCCGTCTGTTGCAGGAGCATCTGTCCGTCAATGGAAAAGGTAGAGAAGCCAGGGACTCCCTCCTAGGTAGACTTTTTGGCATTGGAGCGCTCGCACGCGCAAAGAGGCTGACGGGGCAAAAGGATGCAATCATGGCCTGTGAACTGGTGGTCGATGCTGCAGAAAGAAAGCAATTCTTGCAAGAAGCTGCGGCTGCTATCATTGTGGAGATTGTAGACGGGTGTGACGGAAACCTCTTTAAAGCAGAGAGTCCGCTTCACCGCTGGATGGTGGAAGCAAAGCCTGAAGATGCAAGAGCTCCCCATGCTCTGTATGCCTTACTGGCCTGCTGGGAAGACCTTCCTGACAACGTGGCAGAGGGAGCTGTGATGTTGCCTACAATCAGCGAGGAAAAGGCTAAGACAAGGAAACCTAAAAGGAAAGGCAAACACATTCCTGGTGGTGAAGACATAGATCGATCAAGAGCATCCAGTTTTTTGGCATCCGAGCATTTAGAAAGAATTGCACCTGTTTTTGCAGCAACCAGTTGTGCACATCCTCGCACCCACCGCACTTGGCTCTATTTGCTGGGTATGCTCATTCACGGCACGTGCACACCCTTTGATTTGGCCTCCAAACCAGATCCACGACCCATGCCTTGCTTGCATGACTTCTGGAAACTGGCGGTTGAAGGACCTCTGCTTGAAGGGGGGTCTCACGAGCGAAAGTTTTTGGCCATGGAGCTCTTTGAAATCTTGCTACCTTGGGTTGTCGCCGACCAAGTTCCAGTTCTTCTCTCGGATTCTTTTTTGCTGAATCTGAAGACCCACGTAAAGAACAAAAATAGCTTGCTACACAAAAAAGCAGAGATGACAGAAGCAGCCATGGAGAACTTCGTGGCTAGATATGCAACCGAAAGCACCAGGATAGCCATAGACAGGGCCCTCCAAGGCCTCCAAAAGCGCTCCCATGCCAATGCAGCTGAAAACCAACAGGATGAAAAGCCAACATCCTTGGGGGTTGAAGGAAGGGATGCAAGTGTCCAGGAGAACCTTGATGAACTGCTCCGCCGATTTGTGAGTTCTAGAAAGGAGGGAGAAGAAGACGTGAACAACGAAACCCGCATAGACATTCTCGAGGAGATCTGCAGATTGTTCAAGAACCCACGTTCTGACGATGGACTTCGATGCAAAATGCTTCGTTTCTTGACTGCTGTTTCATTTTTGGAAGTCCTTCCAGTTGCCAACAAAACGTCAAAGTTTGCAGAACTAGAACTGTTGTCGCGTCTGCCTGACAGACTAAACGTTAGCACCAGGAACACTGCCATTGCACGCTTGAGCAAGTATTCGGCTCTGTACTCCCAGCAGAAGAAGGGTTTGGTAGTGAATGGTGAAAGATGTGATGCGTTGCAAATTGTTTTGGAATTCATTCAATCCAGCCTCCAGCAAGGTGCAACTCTTGCCTCTGGAGATGTCAAAGAGATCAACTCAGCTGTCCAGATGCTGAGAAAGGCATCCAAAAAAGCGCAGAAGATGTCAGACATGGGGGAGACATCCTACACCTCAGCAAATTTCAACGTTGTACAGCACTTTCTGATGGTTCATGAGTTCCAAATTTATGTAGACCCGTACGCTGGGTATATAGAGGTGGTCGAAGATGTTTGCACAGCTCTTGGGAAAGCATGGGTTGCCGCACCACCGGACTGGACCGAGCTTTTGAAAGCAAAGGAAGAAGACCAGGAGGCCAGGCCAGAACCATACTGGATGGATGTGCTTGTCGATGCAGCGATGACATTCCTCACCAAGTCATCTTCCGTCCCATATGAAGCTGCCTCTGCACTCTTTCGTGTCTTTGCAGATTACCTGTCGCGTCGGGGACTGGAGGACCTCCTGGATCAAATCTCAAGCCAGCCTGGTACGGTCGAGAGCGAAGACGATTCGGAGTCGGGGTCAGAGGAGGAAGGAAGCTCTGAGGAGGACACGGACAGCGAAGAAGAATCTCCAGCAGCATCAGACGAAGGATCCGATCTGGAAGAAGGTGCCAGCAACCCTGCAGAGGATGAAGATGATGATGTAGTGTTCTCAGATGAGCAAATGTTTAAGTTGGATAAGTACCTTGTGGATGCATTTCACTCGGCTAGGGAAAGGATATTTGAGGGCAAGCAAGCAGCTGAACAGGTTGTGAGCTTCAAACTGCGCGTGATTGGTCTTCTCGAGATTTACGTGAAGAAGTGCCCCTCGTCCCCCTTGCTCCCGTTCTCAGTCCACCCGCTCCTTAAATCCATGCAACTGCCGTTGGGAAGCACAGAACTCAAGGAAGGTTTGTCAGGACTTTTGAAAGGGAGGATCTGTAAATCCAAGGCCGAGGCTTCGGGCAGCAAAATAACGCCTCAAACCGCACATGGGCTGTTGAAGGGTGCATTGGAAATGGCAAGTCAGTCCAACTCGAAGGAGGTCTCAAGTGCTGCTGAGCAGTGTTCCAAGTACCTATTGCGCGTCGCCCTCGGGGCACTCAAGGCAACAGGATCCGCAGGCTTGGACATGGCCACGCGAGAGTTGGCTACAGACACGCTCATGGATTACTTCCTCAAAAAGAAGTGCCACTTGTCGCATTCCTTCCTGGTGGGAACGGTGACTGCATTTCCTGAGATAGGGTTGACAATGTTGCCACAGCTATTGAGCAAGCACAACGACCTCAGTGAGTTTCTGTTTCTTGAAGGGATGCAGTTCATGCTGGTAATCATGCGCAATTGCACCTCCAAGTTCACAAAGGAGATCCACAGTGTCCTGGATTCTCATTCTGAATCACTGGGCGGGGTCCTTCTGCAGGCTCTATCGCGGGAATGGACGAAACAGAAAAGAATGAACGAAGCCATCAAGCTTGTTCACCAAGTGCTGCTGCAAACGCTGAAGCTTCAGAAGCACGCGGACCGGGGACTTTCTTTGCCTCTCACCTCCTGTCAGAAAATCACAGAAGCAGCAACGACTTTGGAAACAGGCCCTGCCTCGTTGACGCAGCACAAGAACATGCTTCAGTCCATCAAAGCATCTCTGGAGCAGTTACAGGCGAGCACCCGCAAATCTGCAAAGACTCCAAAAGGCAAGCGAAAGGGAACTGCTGCTTCAGATGGCCTTGGCCTGACCACACCGCGTCCGAAGAGTGCCAGGAAGGCCAGAAATCCTTCCAATCCTTGATGTAAGTTTCAGCAAAGAGGCGGTTTTCCAAAATTGAGTGCAATCTCCTCCAGAGATTGCATTCTTCCTCATGGGAACCTACGAAGCATCCCCATCGCATTCTATGATTACGGCACGAAGTACCATTCTCGCCTGTTGAATAGATACGAGACCCATTTGCAGTCCAAACTAGAGATGGTTGAAATAACCATGTGTGGGTTCCACTCTCGGTATTTGGCCACCACACCCATTCTTCCAGTGTGGAGCATCCTATCCATGTGGATGATTCCTGGATTGCACAGACCCCATCGATCCATCTTCGCATTCAGGAAGAGTCCGTCCAACCGTGGCTTCGTATTTGTGGCACGCACCAATCCAAGATGAACACGTGGCATGCTGATCTGGTAGATGGGAGGCCACTTTGCGATCCACGGTGGAGATGGCTCCACGACACAGGCATGGTCACGATCGTGCGGTCGACAGGGTCGCAGCACTGCATGGATGGGATTGCAACGACCTCCCTTCGTTCCTGACCGTCCGATGCGAGTAGGGTCGGGTCCGCCACGAACCAGAACGATTCTCCGCCACACGTTCGAACCTGGGTCGCATACGAGCGGTCCAGAACGTGCCAGGTGGCACTCGGGGTGGATCGGTCCATGGACCGTGTGGACCGTTGTCTTTTCGGGAAAAGAACGGTCTTCGAAGCGGGGAGCTCCTCCGACGAAGGAACCGACACGTGCCTCTTCCCTGGCCCCAAGAGAAACCCCGCCTCCAATGCCCCCCTTCGACGGGACGGGACCTGTCCGTGCCTCACGAACCTTCGGTGCGTTCCTCCTTCGTCGCCTCGTGTGCCCCCCTTTCGCCCCGGTCGCACGTGTCCCCTTTCCTGCGTTCTGATTGGTCCGTTCGAAAATCGAGGGCGGAGGACAGCCGTACGAAAGGCATCCAACCGCTCGCAGCCGTACCCCTTCTCTACTCCTCGGAGAATCGTACGTCAAAGCGTACGGCTCACTGGACGTCCTGTTTTCTCATTGGTCCAAATCGGGGCATCCCACGTGCGTGGTGCCGAGGGTTCGTTCCCCCTTCTCATCGATATCTTTTCCACCCAATCGCGATCTTTCATCGATACCTTCACCCACCACATCGTCCTCCGCGACGTATGCTCCTTTTTCCTCCCCTCTCTCGATCCATTTTGCTTCCACTTGCGCTCCGTTTGGACGTAGCCCGTCGAGGAAGGGTTGTCGTCCATGGCTGCTTTATGGCATCGATCGGTCAGAATTTGTGACGCGTCTGCAAAGACGCACGCGCGTTCGCGGCGTGTTTGCGCGCGCGTGATCCGTTTCTGGCCCGTTCGGTGGACGCGACGAGAAAGAGCACGTGGAGAGGCGTCGAACGAGGTGCGACATGCCGGACGCCGGAGACGCGCCCTACGACACGAGGAGCATGAGCTTGCCCACCGGACACGAGGAGGACAAGACGATCAAGTGGCACGCGTTGCACGACGTGCAAGAAGTGTTCGACCAGCTCAACGTCTCCGACAAAGGTCTCACCACCGCACAGGCGGAGACCAGGATCCACGAGTATGGATACAATCGTCTCACGCCGCCCAAGAAGGTGCCGTTGTGGAAGAAAGTATGGGATCAGATCAACAACATTCTGATCTACATCCTATTGGTGGCGGCGGCCTTCTCCATCTACTTCGCGGTTAGCAGCGATGATGCCACCGACGCTTGGATCGAATTCGGCCTTATCATCGGTGTGATCGTCATCAACGTCATGATTGGTCTCATCCAAGAAGGCAAGGCAGAAAAAGCAGCGGAGGCCATCAAAGCCATGCTTTCTGCCAAGGCGACCGTGCTGCGAGATGGCGAAAAAGTGAGCATCGACGCAGATCTCCTTGTGCCCGGAGACATCATCTACCTGAAGTCAGGGGATCGCGTGCCCGCAGATGCACGCATGATCTACGTTAACAAGCTACAGGTGCAGGAATCCATGTTGACGGGAGAGTCAGATCCAGTATCCAAGAACATGCTTCCAGTGGACGCCAAGCTCGGTATCGGCGACCGCAAGTGCATGGTGTACAGTGCAACAATGTGCACCACCGGTGAAGGAACGGCTGTGGTTTGTGAGACAGGTGATTCAGCAGAGATTGGGAGGATCAGCCAACTTGTCAGCTCTGTCGAGAAAACCAAAACCAACCTGTTGGTGCAGTTGGAAATATTGGGCATCTGGATTGCTGTGTTTGTGGTCATCATTGCGGTGGGCGCCTTCTTCCTAGGGATGTTTGGACCGTTCAAGGACATCTGGGAGGAAGACAACAAGACTGTCTGGGAACAGGCCTTCAAGAACGCTGTGGCCATTGCTGTGGCAATGATCCCCGAGGGTCTCCCGGCTGTTGTGACCATCACGCTTGCCCTGGGTGTGACTGCAATGGCACGTCAGAATGCCATTATTCGACAGCTCCCTTGCGTGGAAACGCTGGGAAGTCTTACAGTGATCTGCTCAGACAAGACTGGTACTCTTACAAAGAATGAAATGACAGTGGTGGCTGTCCGTAGTGCGAAATCCCACTTTGATGTGACAGGCATCGGGTACGCCCCTAAGGGCGATTTCATAGATAAAGACAAGGTTCCTGTGGGGGACAGTCAACGTGCATTCATCAAAGACATGCTGGAGGTTGGCACCCTTTGCAACAATTCTAGCCTCGTGCAGACAACAGATGTGACTGGAGGTGAAAAGTGGGAAGCGGCGGGTAACCCCACGGAAGCAGCAATCCTGGCAGCAGGTAGAAAGTCCGGTATTGACACCAAAACACTGTATGAGGACAAGCCTCTCAGAGGCAGTATCCCATTCGAATCGGACCACAAGTTTATGGCAACTGTGAACGAGAGCAACGGTGTTCTGACAATGCATGTGAAAGGGGCAGCCGACCGGCTGATCGATATATGCAAGGATCAGGTCGCAGACGATGACATGAAGAAGAGAGCACCCATAGACAAGGAATATTGGCAACAGGCAGCATCAGAGCTCAGTTCTAGAGGGCTGCGTGTCTTGGCATTGTGTGTTACTGGGATCCCAAAAAGCCTGGATATGGAATCACTTGAACCGGCTTACATCTACAAGAAAGAGGTGACCCTGACCATGGTTGGACTGGTTGCTATCCTTGATCCCCCTAGGGAGGAGTGTATTCCATCAATCAACGAAGCTCACACTGCTGGAATTGAAGTGAAGATGATCACCGGGGACCATGCGCAGACAGCTCTTGCCATTGCGAAAATGTTGAACATTGTGGACAAGACGAATGAGCACATTGTTTATACTGGGCCCCAATTGGATGAAATGACTCGCCCAGAATTGGAAGACGCTGTGATGAAGTGCAATGTGTTTGCGCGATCCTCTCCTGAGAATAAGATCCAGATTGTGCAGGCTCTGCAAGCCCGCCATCAGGTCTCCTCTATGACTGGTGATGGTGTGAATGATGCCCCTGCTTTGAAGGCAGCTAACATTGGGGTTGCAATGGGCATCACTGGCACAGATGTTTCGAAGGAAGCGTCACAGATGGTGCTTGCCGATGACAACTTTGCCACAATCATTACAGCTGTGCGAGAAGGGAGGCGTGTATGGGATAATCTTAGGAAGATTCTTATCTTTAACCTACCTGTCAACCTAGCCCAGGGACTGTCAGTTTTCATTTCTCTGGCATTTAGTGGCCTAGGGGGTATCCCTCTGACAGCAATTCAGGTTTTGTATGTTAACATGATCACCTCTGTCACAATGGGTCTGATGCTTGCTGCTGAGCCTGCAGAGGATACCATCATGGAAAAACCACCACGACGCCCTAATAAGAGATTGCTTGGTAAACTTGTGCTCTGGAAATGTCTTTTTGTTTCTGTCCAGATGGTTGCTGCAGTAATCGGAGTATTCAAATGGGCCCAAGTATGGCCAGACGGTGGTTACTCCATCGAGAAAAGCAGGGGTGAGGCCTTCACGGTTCTCATCTTCATGGAGATCGCATTCTCCTTCACAACTAGGTTTTTGAAGCAGTCTGCCTTTAGGAAAGAAACCCTTACTGGCAATAAGTGGGCATATGTTTCCATTGCAATTGTCGCTGGACTTCAATTTCTCATCCTGTATGTTCCGGGATTGAATGACACTGTGTTTGATATTCAGGGTATCAATGGGTGGCAATGGTTACGTGTCCTGATCATCTCTGTCATCCTCTTTTTGGTGGTGGAATTGGAAAAGGCTTTGGTCGACCCGTTGCTGTTCCCAATGGTTAAGCCCGTCCTCAAGAAGCTGGGTTTGGTGACCCCAAGATATGAAGGCTTGAGGTCCAGGTACAGCGAAGCATCAAACACCAAAGATCCAGAAATTGCAAAGGAGGCAAATGGCAACTCCGAACCAAAGCTGTGATATGAAGCATGTAACAGAATTTTACTACCCTTCTCCTGATGTTACTGGTAACATCTCCTGCATGACTTGGGTCAAAAAGCCAGTAATGGTAAGTCATAAATTTCACAACAAAAGCTTGGGCAGTTTTTGTCTGAGTGGTTTCACAGTGAATACCAGAGCATAGAATTTCGCTTGGTAAATTTAGGCAAGACATGCTATTGGAATCCAAGTTTTGACCTATGCGGTTTGTAATTGACTTCTGGATGGCAACTTGGGCTGCAGGTTGCCTGTAAACAACGTACACTATATGCTGTTCTTCACTAAAGCTCTCCTTGTGTACGTCAAAGTATGCTGTCCTCGCACTCTGCAGGGAACTGCAAGGAAAAGTTGTTGCGTGCTGTATCAGAACCCTTCAAAAGCGCCGTGGCTACCTGTGGGTTGGAAGCAGCACAGTTCCTATGCTTGCATCAATTGCATGACAGGGTACCACATGTAATGAATAGTGTGTGGACCAATGCGACACAGTCCAACCTTCCATCTGCATGATTGGTTGCCGCCTCTCCGAGGCCAGATCGCTCCGGATCTGCGATTTCTTGGAGCGGCAGGACTTGTTGCCATCCTGAAAACCGTTCTTCCTCAATTCGAGCGATTTGACTCATGCATTCATCACATACCACCTCTGCTTCTCTTGTGGATGCTCGGTGAGAATCTTGCATCTACAGCATCCACCAGAGGTCTTCTTGACACGTTTCTGTTGTGGATGCACATCTCTCCATGTCCTGTGGCACTTGTCTCAGGAACATCCTTCTATGAAACGAGAAATTAAAGAAGAAAAAAACACAAAAGAAGAGATGAGAAGGAAGAACACCTCCATCGAACCCACCCTCGTGTTAACTCGAAGGTTAATCCAAGAGACCAGCCGAGCGATTTCACAACGAATTCACAACTGTCCGTTCCACTCGGGATATATCTCGTTCTCGGGATTTTTTCGCGGGTTTTTCCGTTCGGAGTCACTGATACAAATCAGCAAATAATTCGGATTGGTAGGGTTTTTTTCCTTCATTTCGGTTCGAACGAGTCGGACGCATGGCGTTTGCGCGCGCTTTGTTGTGGTCTTTGGCGTTCCCTTTGCTCCGTTTGGCCGCTCAACGTGCCAGCTTCCACGTACGTCTGCCGCAGCATCGATCTCGACCTTCGTCTTGGAAAAAAACGCGCCAGAAACCGTCCGCTGGAGCCTCCTGCACTGTGTTGGAGACCGTTGGCACCTGTTGAAGAGCCACACCACGTGGTGAAGGACGATTTCGGGGCGTTATGGGAGTTTATGGGGGCTCAAAAGTCGCCCCGGGGCAAGTACGAGGTTGGGAAGGGTCGTGGCGGGGCGGGTTCCACAACTGGTGGAAGATGCACACCATGAGAAGAGCCTTGGGTAGAGACATGGAAGCATTGTCGCACGTCAACGTCGCCGTGGCAACCGTCATACAATGCATCTTGAGTTCAATGGTAACCAGATGTGATCAAGTACGCTGGTAGATATACCCACGATCACTGCAAGCCATGGAGCTGCGATGGATGCGACATCGAAGGGAAGATGAGAGGGCTGGCGAAGGAATGTCTTGGAACGGAGATCGAACAAAACAGATCATTGGAAAGCAAGTCGCTGACGATGGATGTCTGCGTTGGGCGCAATAGATTGGAAGTCATGCCATTTTTCAACGCAAATACGATCCGAAACAGAAGTTGCCGGAGAAGGAGGGTCTCAAGCTGTCGAAGTTTGCCGAATCCCTGTGGAAGCTCCTGGCCTATTTGTCCTTCGTATGCATAGAGCTTGCGGTGCGTAAATTGGAAACCATTGGTCCAACAATACTCCGTCGACTTTTGTACTTAGAAATCCTAGTGTTCTCCTGCAGTTAGTGGGTGTAGGAAGTGTGCATCTCGGGAGGAAAGGCTCCTCTTCATTTCATGCCTTCTGAGATGAAGCAACAAAGGGCTCCAAGTAGCTGCGAATGGTAGATCCCTGAAATCCGGAAGGAACTCGTGGGTTGAAAGGGAGGCTGACAGTGTTCTACAACGACTCTGCAGGTGGGATATGGAAAGCCATGGTTCAAAAATACAAGGCTCTTCTACAAAAACTGCTATCAGCTCCCATGCCTCCTGCCACGCGACGAAAATCTCAGTGCCGTGTACCAAATGCAACTTGGATTCTACATTCAAGCTGCCATAAGTCTGTTTCATTGGGAGGTGCGTGAATGGCTTGCCTTGGATTAGCAATGCTTACCAGGCGACGACTTACGTTTGCTGACTTTTTGATTCTGTATCTCAGGCGAAACGAAAGGATAGGTTTGCAATGATAGTTCATCATATTGCTACCATAGGGCTTTTGGTCTACTCTGATTATGTCAATTTGGTAAGCTAGACGATTGAGCCATGGATGAGGGACTTGCAGTTGACTGGAAGAGCTAGTTACCTTGTTAAAAAGCTATGACTAACCCGATATGTTGTGAAACTGCAGTGCCCGATAGGATTGATGGTGCTACTGATACATGATACTTGTGATGTATTCATGGAAAGTGCCAAGGTAAGTAACAGGAGAACATCGGGTTCAACTTTCCTTGTTTGCTGTACACAAGCTAATGGAGGCACCGCCCGTTACAGGTTTGCCGCTACTGCAACAATGAATTTGGAACAAGCTTCTTCTTTGTACTGTTCTTCTTATCTTGGATTGCACTTCGTCTGGTGATCTTTCCCCTCCGAATAATACGGAGCACAATGTGAGTGTGGTATTCTTGATCGAAAGCGCCCGTGAGCAACCTCTTGTTGAGTCAATTCGAGGTGGATCCTGTGCCGTTCGTGGTGCTGACATTTATTTTCGACTCGTTCTTCACTTATGTTGATCTCTTCTGTCGTCACTTCGAAGATATGAATGCCTAGATGTGCTTTGGGAGGACAGCAGACAAACCCGTGAGGTTGTAGAGCCCCACTATACAATATTCAATGTCATGTTGTTGACATTGCTAGTGCTGCACATTTACTGGTATGTTAATGACCTGCTGCGACTCAAAGTTTGTCAGAGAATGGCTTTGTCTACTTTGTCGCTTGCAATGCAGTCCGAGTATTCAGATTTGCTAACATTGCTCCGCTTGCATACAGGTCTTACTTCATTGCAAGAATCCTCATTCGGCAGATCCAGAACCGGGGAAAAGTGGAAGGAGACGTACGGGAAGACGATGATGAGGGTATGTTTTACATGGGATCGAGAGGAAAGACGATAGCGTGCTGTGGAAATTACTGACATGTGACTTTCTCTTCTCCATTTTGACCCAACGATTGGATGATGTGATAACTTGCATGGTCATGGTGAAATTTGCTACCTTGTGCTTGGAACTCTGCTGCCTGCATGTTCCTGTGGTAGATTGAGAGCTTCCCGCTGACCGAAACTTGAGGACACAGGCAATCAGGGAAGCAGCATCCCCTCCTATACAGTGACATTTGAATAAACTTCCACTCGCTTCAAGTGCATACAGACAAAAGTGTACCTTTGAGATCTTCCTACAAGGGCTTTCCCTTTTCTGGAAGCAGACTGCTCCATCAACTGATTGATCAATGCCTCTAACCCTCGTATGGTACCAAGGCAAAGGCCATGTACACCTCACCACTGTACTCCATTTTGCTCTGCACGGCCAATGAGATTTGTGAAGGCGTGATATGCAAAAGATGAAATTGGAGTTGGAAGAGACAATTTCATCCTTGCTTGACTCTTGCTTTCCACCGTAAGGCCATTCTCATGAGTACAAAGGGTGCAATGATACGGTATGCAGCCAAGGCTGTGTCAACCACGGCTTCAAGCTTCGCACTTCTTTGCTTTGCTCGCTTGTTCAGGAACCGTACCAATGCCATCCTTTCTTCCAAGCTTCTGTTCCCGTAGAATTCTTCTAGAAGCTCCGCCAGCGACTGAACATCTTTCGAAGCGGTGGTTACTGCTGCAACCACGGAGGGCTGTCCTTGGATGCCTTCCTTTTTCACCATTTCACGATCCATGTGTTGGCGATACCCCGACGAGGCATTGACTTGACCCTTCGCCGCTGCAGCTAGCACCATCCACAGGCACAGGCACAATCGCGCCCACATTCGTCTGTGCATGGCCATTCAAACGCCTTGCAGAATTCGCTCGTTGACCGCTTGCGGGATCCAGGCGACAATCCAACGCACTCCTCTTGTCCCGGGCGCTCCTTTGGAGCACCTGTTCGACGGCCGGTCTTTCCAACCCAGCCAATACTATCCCCGGGGCGATGTTCAAATACTTTTTGGGTCACAGGACACAATTCCACCCAAAAGTCACAGGTGCCAGCAGCAGCAGCAGCTGGGTGTGGTCTCGTCTGGACGTGGCTGGTCCTTCGGTCCTCGTGCGACCGCCACGGCAGCAGCAGCAGCGAAGCTGCACCAGGAGGTCCGTGCAAGCTTCCAAGAAGCTTCGAAGGAGACGAAGCAAGTGGAAGCACGTCGCACGTGCGCGACGTGGGCGCGGTTTCCCACCGCTTCGAACGCGAAGTTTTGCACCAAGTTAACAAGCGGGTCCAGTCGAACCAGGACCGAAGCTTTTGGCGGGAAACGTGGGAGTTTTTTCTCCCTGGGGTTGGTGCAGAGGCAATGGGATGGATGGTTTGTGCAGGTGTGCAAGGGAATTGCAGCAGCACAAGCTTTTCACAAGAGGACCAGAAGAAACGGTGTGGTCGTGGAAAGAAGACACACACCAGGATTGGAAGCCGTGCCGTGCGTCCTTCGACCAGGCATGGACAGAGGTGTCCGTCCGCGACCACCAAGTGAGAGTAGGGTCCAAGGAAGGGACACGAGCAATGGCACGTAGTCCTGCACCTCACGCGATGCGGCGCAACGGAAGGAAGGTACAACATGTGTCAGCTGGGGGAACACACATCGTCAAATGCAGTTGCCATGCCCCTGAACACCCGCAGAGCTTCCTCCAAGGTTTGTGGGGACCCTTTGATGCATGCTTGTGTCCGTTTGAACACTTCTTGCAATCCCTTGATGCCTTGCAGAGAAGCATCTTTATTAACTTCGTCAAAAGCCATATGTCCAAGCATTTGGGTAAGCCATACGATTCTGCATTCAAAATGCAGGCCGGATCACGCTGAGCACACATATCGGGAGTGCAGAGATGCGTCACATGTACCACGGCATGGATCAAGCTCAACCCATCAGGCCGCTTTGGTGGAAAGAGAACGTCCGTGCCCAGGCAACCATGAACTGACCTCTTATCTGAAACGTTCAAAAGCAATTATGGACGGTTACTACTTCGTTGTGTAGAGGATAAACTGCACACGATTTCAAGTACCATTTGAACGAGTGCATGAGCCTTTGTATGAGATTATCATAAGCCTTCATACATACCACACTTATCCCAAGAACCAACACAGAGAAGCTTCATGTGCCAATTCCACTGGCTAATGTCCAAATAGCCAATGAGATTTACAGCCCGTTGACCATGCAATCAGCGATAGCAGCAAATTTCGAAAGTCCTTCTATCAGCATGCTCACCTGATTCGATGATTCTTCCACAGCCTGCCCTTTGAAAGTTGTACATAGTCATTTTAAGACAAAACTCAATGCGAAGCCAAAATCAGAAAATACGAAAGGGTGCTTCAAAATCAGCTCCAGTTGCTGCCCCTTCGATGTTCATCTGAGTTTCCTTCAATCACACGGAAACGCCACTTGTATCTGCTCTACCTTTGCTCGCTAGTGATTCCCACTAGGATAAATCCACCACGGAACGGATGGTATAAGCACAAAGTGAAGTTCAAGACATGCTGGTAGGGAGCTTCGAAGAAATAAATGCTGCCTTCTACATTGTCCATTGGAACTACACAAGAGGCGCATGCTCGTATCATGTAAAAGAGACTTCAAACTACTTCAAAGTGGCGATCCTCCAGCAACGTCGCAAAAATTTGAAGTGGTAGTAAGGGACAATGCCGGGGAAACACATATCCTAAAACCTACTTCCGAGCGGCGCATGGCAAGCGAGTTACGCCAAGATTGGTAAAATTCTATCGATCTCAACTGGTAGACGGTCATTCACTCTGGATGGTTCATCATCTCTTGAATTTGTAACCATTAAGTTGCGCAAAAGACAAGTTTTGGCCAAGCATTCCCAAAGATCTGATGGGCCCACTCCTAGCAGCAGCATCGCGCCTGCATGGAAATTCCAACGCTAGGGCCGGCAGAAAGCCAGAAGGCTCAAACACATTTGAGGCCTGGCAGAGGCAAAATTTTGCCCACGGAGAAGCATTGCTTAGGCAAAAGGGCATCGGAGGTCTGAAGATTGGCGCAATACCTCCTCAAGTAGTATGTTGGATTCTGCAAGGATTGAAGAGTCTTGGCAAACACACGACAACCTGGTGAGAACTTCCTCTGCCTCTTCCCACTGCCCCTCTTGAGAATGCAGCTGCCCTAGCAGCCACAAACAGTTTGCACAATTTTTCTTCATAGACAGGGCTTCTTCGGCATCGGCAATGGCATGGTCATATTTGCCTAAATCTTGGTTGAGAAGTGCTCGCGCTAACAAGAATTCGTGCAAGTTTTCCTTCTTGCATGCAATGGCCAAACGAATGGCTTCTGTGGCTATCTCATAGGCTTGTTCAAGTCTCCCTTCATGTTGCAAGGACCTAGCTCTACCAAGAAAATGCTCGGATTTATGGCGAAGCATCTCATTGTATGCATCTTCTGAAAGATCTGCATGCTCCTGAGGTACTTCGGGATTCCCTGGTCCAGAAAAGGTACCTCGGCGTGGTGTGGTGCAGGAGAGGTCGTGCTGAATCCGCCGATCATAGGCTTGCCTTGCGGTGTAATCTCCCAGTGTACTATAAGCTTCCTGCATTCTTGCAAATAGCAGTGCACTGCCTCCTTTGTCAGGATGTGCAGTGACCACCTTTTTCAAATAGGCTTTTCGAATTGTGTTGAAATCGGCAGTTTCCTCCACCCCGAGGAGCTGGTAATGGTTCAGATGTTCCATCATCACATCAACATCGTTTTCCTGGTAATTATTCGTCCGCCGGCTTGCTTCATAATCTCTTGGCTTATCATTCTCTTGGTGCTTGTACGTGAAATGCTGCTTGTGATGGTGCGGGTCCCGGGGTGAGTGCGACGGCCTGTGCCAGGAAGGTGTTTGCTTTCCTGCTCCTTTAATATACCCACTCGCAGGATCTTTAGACCTGTTTCTTTCCACTCCGTCATTCAGATTGGTACTTCGAGTAGCAGTAGAACTCCTGGTTTGATGTGCCATACTGTGTGGTGAGCTGCCTGGTGGATCATGTTCCTTTTGTTGGTCATGCTTCCTCCGCAGAGCCTCCATCGCATCCTTTTCTCGCCACGTGGCTTCTTCCAACAGCTTTTCTCCTTCCTCCTGCAACTCCCAGGCAGCTCTTTGGCGATCTGCCCACTCCATCTCACGACCAACACAGCCTGGTGCTTCCAAGAGGATCCGGATGGCAATCCGAAACGCCTCTTGGGCGGATTTGGCGTCTCCTGCGCGTGCACTGCACCGTGCAAGTGTCACGTACGCCTCGTGATCCCTGGGATCGGCCTCCAAACGCGCCATGGCGTCCGCCATCGCCGCAGAGCACGCGCGCGCGCGTGTCATGGTGCTCGAAAAAATGAACCGTCGCCATCGCCGAGCACCGAGTTTACGAACCGCGATCGGTTAAGTTAAGTCGACGTTTGAGAGGACGTCCTCAGGGGACGTCCGGAGTTTCGGGATGAACTGGACGAGTTCAGCCAGGACGGGTCGGAGGGATTTCATGCACGAGTTAAGTGGAAAAAAGGAGGGAGATTTGTGAGGGAGCAGAGAAGTTAACTGCTGGTGTTTCCTCAAGTACCTTGGTTCGAAGAGGGTCCAGGAAGGCCATCCCATCCACCTGAGCTCCACTTTTCCTTGCTGTTGTGTAGGCTTGGGAATGGCTACCACAAGAGACGGGTAGAGCAGACAAACACACATCGAATGCAGACAGGAATTCTCAGCTCAACCATGCAGACCGTGGAAAAGTGGCACTTGCTGTTGCGGTTGAGAGGAAGAATCCGTATGGTAGGGTCATGTGCTCTCCGATGCACAACCAGTTGATACAAGACATACATATGGAGATGTGCAAGATTCCCAATTCAGAACTGGGGAACAATCTGCCATCGAAATCAGAGTGGCAGGGACCACACGCCCACCTTGGCCAGAAGGGGTCACCCATGGATGTGCAAACGATGTAGTTGCTGGACATTCGAAGGATCCTCTCCTGCTGCCAATCGTTTCATCGCATACAGCAGTGCTTGGTTGCGAGGGTCAGGATGACCATACCAGTAGGGGAAGCGACTTGGGTTGCATGCCAAGAACCAGGGAACGAATCGAAGCCACCCATCGTACTGGTTTCCAAGGTTCCGCAATGGAACTACCTTGTCCCAAAGCTCTGGCTGAGCCTTTAGAGAATACCGATTGTGCTGCTCCTGGTCCAAGAGCTGCAGATTATAAGCCTGTGTAGGGAGCTTGGCACTGTACGAAGTTGCGGAGAGTTCTTTCAGCATCACGTTTGGCATGAAAGCAGCATTGGTCATGTGCAAACCTCCCAACACATAGGGGACTTGCTGATCACGTAATAAAGAGTACTTGGTCATGCGGGTTCCATCATGTTGGTCCGTAGCAACACTTCCCCATTCATAGATGGTTGGACTGCAGAAGGTGTACGGCAGGTCCAAAGCCATGCGCTTGTCCTTGTAAGCACGATCCAGCCTGCCCATGGGCATCCACAAGGCACTGGATACCAACGCACCTCCCAGCTCACACCAACGCAAGCGATGCAGGGTCAAACGGCTGGGAACCTCGTCCACATCACCACTGATGAAGATGTCCGTGGAGGAAAGCTCACCGGTCGTCGCTGCCCATTGCCTGATGCGATCGATTCCAGCATGCGTCTGCAGGTCTTCCACGGAGAACCGGTCTTCTGCTGATGCAGCGGTGGCATCCTGCATCTCCGCATCATCCACCACTATGTGCACCACCTTGTCTGGAGGCACAAACTGGAATCGAGGAGTGTGTTTTAAGCGATCCCACATCAGAGGTTTCGCAGCACGTGGGTCTTGACCACGGGGGTTGTGGGATCTGGTGGATTCCACCAAAAACAGCACATCCACCACGTCCAGCTCCTCGCGCAGTAGAATCTCTAATGTGTCCGTCTCAAAACCAAGCAGAACCATATGTGCAATGCGACGGGGGGCAGGGAGAGCAGTGCCTGTGAAGCCAGTGCCACCCGTGCAAGTGGGATGTGGATCCACTGGAGGTGGTGTGCAGGATTGGTTGATAGGATGTGGAGGAGGCAGGCTAGCCACCAGGGCCAGTGCATCCAACAGCTGGGATTTGCTGGGCATAGGACCCTCCCACCGCACAGGAACATCCACTTGGTTCCATTCATCCCAGTCTCTTCGCAAGGAACGAGGAACGTCAAGATTGACCTGAGTACGAACGAAAGAGCCCTCCTCTCGGATGGAACGCAGGAACAAATCTCGCCAAACCCATGTGTTGCTAATCAGGGATGTGCCAGCAAGGGCAAAGGCGAAATACAGCAACCTCCGCTGCCGCTCTTGGCGCTTCTCTTTTCCCTGGATCATCTGCAGAGTGTCCTTCCTCCATGTCGTGCACAATCGCGTCGCCAGAAAAACGAGCGGCAAAGCACACACGTGTCCCTATCTCCAGACACGTCATGCACATGGGACGCCCCGGGGCGAGGTCTCATTGGTGGTAATGCTCCCCACCCAACGTTCTGGCGAAATCCTCAACGTTAGAGGTGCATCGACCCAAAGGTGGGGCACAGACCATCGCTTGTTAACACGTAGAATAACGTATGCAGGGGGAACAAGACGGGACAAACATCAGAGGATCGGTGTCCAAGACGGAGGCAAGGGGAACGCGACGCGAGGCAAGCCTACCCGTAACGGAGGTAGGTTTTCCTCGGAACAAGCGAGCCATAGATCGTACGTGCGCCCAATCGATGGGAAGATAGCCTTGCATGATCAATGATTGTTGAAGAGAGGACGAATGCATCTCATAGTCTTGAGTTTTCCTATAAGAGGAATGCGGAATGGTAGAAAGTCATGATTTCGAGGGATTTTAAGCAACTTGTTGCCGACGATTATACCGTGACCGAAATGAATGAGACATGTCCGTCGAAATTTCGTATTCACTGTAGGACACCAAGGGGCCGTTTGGGAAGAAAAGTACAATTATCTCCCAAACGCGAACGATAGCCTCTTATATCCTCTTAGCTTTGCAAATGCTTTGAGAGAAAAGATTTTACTTACGAGAGCAATACTCTCGACCGCTTTCCTCCGCCACATAGAAGCGAGGAAGGAAGGTAGGAAAGCTAGCATTGCCATGCGATAACAAAAGGGAATTGTGTAGAATGAGCACCATTAATATCCGTATCGTTGCAATGGTGATTGCGAACGGAGATTGAGATTTGAATACAACATCAAGAGCCTAGTTGAATGTTCTTGCAAGAGAATGCGATGGAGGATTGCCGGAAAGGTGACAAATATAGAGCCCACAAGGGTCAGTTCCAAGTCTAGAATAGAGTGCGGAGATTTTTACTCGGGTAAAGTTCGGATGTAGGTTTCAAGTTGGAAGGGATGCAATCGAGATCCTCTAGGGATATTGGGAGGGTAAGTATCTCGAGATCCGCGAGGAAAAGGCGTCTCATCAGTAAAAAAAACTTTGATGCTTCTTCTTTGACGCGTAGATGTACAGAAAAGGTTTTACAATTTTGCAAAACACTCTTGTATATCTCCTCTTCCAATCTCAAAAATGTACAAAACGGTCTACTACGAGGTTTTCAAACATGTTGAGTATCCGGCGCGTTTATGAGGAAGGGAAGGGTACCTCCTTTTGTTCGTACACATTCTTCTCTAGCAAAGGTGTTGAAAAGGACGTTACTTTATGCGTGCAAGGCAATGTACATCTTTTGCCGTCATATTCTTAGGTAGGAGTCCATGTGTAATGGATGGGAGCAACACCACACAATGCCGTGCTAATGCATCGTCCGACCCAACTTCATGTTCGGCGAATCGTTTGGTCTAGCTAATGGATGCCCACATAAATCACACGTCCCGTCAAATTCGAATTGGGCTGGTGGATGTGAGAGTTACAAAAGTGTCTTCACAAGCTACCGAGAATTTGATTATTCAACGTATGTGACAGCACCGCTAACTCAAACACGTTTCGGGCCTCAACGAGGTCAAGACACCGAGAGGAAAGCCCTGGAAACGCCTTCACAGGCGCGAAACTGGAGTGTCGGCCGTGTCAGTTGGCTTGTGCTGTCTTGAACGAGTCTTGGCGGGTTTTGGAAGCCGCATCAAGCTCGTAGTCGGCAAAGCAGCATACTTGAGATTCGTCAAGGCAGAAATCAATTTAAGTAAGTCCCCTAGTGGACCCTCTTGCAGGTTGTGGATCTAGCCGTTTTCGTGAACTTCACGGGGCGTCTAGTGGTCAAGTCCTCCTGTTTCCTTCATCGGATGGTTGTATGACCGACATGCACGGGACTCATATCCCAGGTTGTTCCCCCACCCTTCAATCAAGCCTGGAAGATCAGGAAGGGATTGGGTCCCCGTTCTGGCTCGTTCTTTTGAGGTGATGTTAGAGAAAGTGGGTTTCCGGTTGGCGATGTTGCGTAGGATACCTCTAGGAAAAGCACTAATGTTGAATTTATAGGAGGCTTGCCTAGGGTTACACAGGCTGAGAGGGTGCACAGCTCCTAGTGAACTTCTGTTGACCTTGCGCGCTTGAAGATTGTAGCCAAGTGGCAAGGAGATGAACTTGTAGTAACAAGATAGATAATATTGTTACATTAGCAGTCGCGAGTGTTTATACACTCCACTCTAGTGATGATTACGAGGTTATTCCGTACTATTATTTGGCGGGCTAATTTGAGTTTCTTGTACTTCTTCACCTAGTGCCACCAGTTTCCCGGTGATTTGGCCTTCGAGTTTGTCGCAGGTTGGGTCTTGGATGACTAGACCTGTTTCGTTTGGCGGGTCCCCAATTTAGTTGAGTGCATGCTGTAAAGATCGAGAACAATTAGTAATTTAATAGGTAATCCCCGATTAAGTCTCTTGTTCATTAAGAGTCACTCAGATCTCTCGGCTCTAGCGAGCCTTCTTCTTCCATTCACCCTTGGGGAGCACCCTTGTGCCACTTTTTGGGCGGATGTGTCCCTAGTCCTCGTGTTCCATCACGTCGTGCTTTCCAAACGAATGGGGCATGAATCTTCCTCGATTTGAGCGCTCTATCACGTGGTTGGTATGTGTTGCTCCTTACCCTCGTGTCTCTTGCCTCCTTGTGCCACACTGAGGGGCTTGACGTTTGGAACCAAGTCCTTTTTGGCCTGTTTGAGAGTCGAAATGGGAACTCAAGCCGTGCAGCTATGCGACGTATTTGTGTTCTAATTTTTCTATGGAATTTATCACCTACTACCACTCTTTCTTTTGAGGTCTGGTATCTGGCAGTGAGGCGCGTGGTTGTGGAGACACGTGGTCAAACGCGTGTGTGAAATAGGCAGGAGCGTCGTGTTTGAGGTGCGTTTGGTTTCTGGCCCTCTCAATCGCGTATAGGCCGTTTTGGACTATACAAGTGGTACCATTAAATTATTGACACTAAGATTTGTCGAATGAGAGGTCATATGCGTCGATCGAACACGTACATGTAAAATTACAGAGGATCGAAGTTCATCTACCTCACTGTCAAGAAGGGGAACACCAACGAACCCTAGCGGAAGAAAAGATGGAATCACCGGGTCATGGGCAGAAAACAGAATTTAAGGGCACGTTTACTTGATCAAAACACTGCAATATGACCAACAAAGCAGCTTTAGTCGAATGCTTGAACTAGGATTCGAACATCCTCGAAAGTTTCGTGGACGTACAAAGGCAACCCTTCACTACCCGCCTAAAAAAACACAAGGATGGAGTCCCGTCAAAGTCAAACTAGCTCATCCAAGCACCTCGGAAAATTGTCCAATGGTCTATCCGATAAACTTAAATGTTGTTAGGATCGTATTGTCAATTGCTTTCGCCGTAGGATGCCTATGACTTTGTACGAGAGAGACCTCCTTTGCATAATACTATTTCTCTTATACAATGAATGTTGAAGGGATGAGGGCGCTCGCTAGATCTTGGAGCAAAATGGAGCAACAGTTATCAATGTGAGAAATGAATGATAACTTGTCCTTTTTGTGAGCTTGACTACGTGACAAAGACAAAATTCTTCCAAGATGGAAGATGAATATTGAATGAAAAAGTATTCGGCACAAGTGAATGCCGGTTTGAAATCGATGGGGGACGCATTGTGTAGTTGCTTAAAGCGGAGGGATCAAGAGCAAGTCGAGTTTGGGTATAGCGACTAAGTTGGTACGCTCGGCTCACGTTAATGAAACATAGTTTTGAGGAGGAATGGCTAGAGGAGCATTACCATAATTAGAGTGCTAAGTAAGGGCAAAGTTGAAAGAAGAACACCAATGCCATATGTACGTACAACATTAGTCTGCCGACAAGATTGGGGGGAGAACTTCGGCTGGTTCGATTGACTGTTTGGGTTTTGATGTAGGTGCCCGATTCGCAACGGAAGAAAGCACTCCAGATTCTTCTGGGGATGTTTCGTGATTTGTAGGCCGCTTCATCACGCTTTACCAAGTATCCTATCTTTTCCACTCATTCTAGAACCCGAAACCAGTGAGAACCCCCGTGGAAAGATGCGCTGATCACAAAGTTCGATGTACATTAAGCCGTCGTATGATACTTAAAGTTGTTGTGAGACACAACTTGAGAGTTGTGCGGCAGTACTTCAATTGGATGTACAGGTCATGGAATTGTTCTACAGCATTTCTTGCAGCACGCATCACTTCCCTTCAGCAATGCATCTTTTGTCTCGATATGCCTAGAATAATGGTATTTGTATACCTACACGGTTGTAGAGATGTATTGACTACTTCTTCTAGAAATTTCCCTCACTTGGTGCCTGCTTTTGCTGACGAAATCAAATTTTGAGGCAATGGCTTTCTCAAGGCGGCAAAGGATCTGCACGTTGTGCTGTGGCCTAAGTGAACAAAGTGTTGCATTTTTTGTCTGAAGTAAAGCTGCAATGTCATGATGGTCAATTCTACCCCAACAGGAAATCATATGATAGCTACTGAGTTCAAGTGTAATTTTCCTACTGATACATCCAACCACGAGCACTTTGAACAGAGGCATGGCTATTGTGATCGTAACGCAGCATTACATAGATTTGGTTTTCTTCACTTCTTTTTGTCATGATTACTCCTGCAAGCAAAAATAGATGATTTTGCTAACGCATGACTAATTTGGGAATGGCTACCTTGTCAAATGCACTTGTAATTGCTTCAGAAGAGCTCTTGTGCATATGGACAGGTGAAATTCTTTATCTAGTCTAAGCACCTCCCGAACAAGGGAATATGCTAGGTCCGTTTTGCCATCTATCACTAAGGGAACATGCACCAGCCTCCGCACATCCACCGTTGAACAAAAGCTGTGCATCTTCTTGGGTAACTGTGCACTCACTGCGAGTTCCAAAAATGAAGGGGGCTGTTTGCAATGGTTTTCGAGAATGTCGTCCCTTAAAAGGAACATGTCCAAACCACTTGGCATGATATAAATTGGAGTATAACCATGAAATTTAGCAATATAATTGATTGCCCCAGCACTTGCCCCGTATATTGATCGCTGTGTCCATCCATGCCATTCTCTCTCCATACTAACCAGCATATCAGCAGCAAAGTTGATATTGAACTCGGTTGAAATGAGTCTGGGTCTGTAGGGTGATTTTTCTCCAATCAGTGCATGCAGAAGCCACAGATCCACAGAATTCACATTTATAGAAACATAATCAACATCCAATGGTGTAGAAGAAGCAAGAAATTGCTAAACAATATTTTCAGGTGAAAGTGTAGCTTGCGTTACATTGAACTCCACTGAGTGTAAGTAAGTATCAAAGTATATTCCACTCCATCCTCTTTGACGCGAATGCAGTGTGTTCAGACCAAAGCTGTTCAGATTCTTTGACGTGGTGGTTCCAGCATACCCAAATCCGAATGCAACAAAAAATTTGGTCTGAATTTCAATTTCTGAAAATATTTTGGAGATGATGCCATCTTGTGCACCTTGAGAAATAATTTTCTGCTCTGCTGACGCAAGGTTCCAGATCCAGGAACAACCCCCTTCTGCACTTGCAAGCTTTGGATCAAATGATGGCAAAACCGGTTTATCGACTTTCAGGACTGCAAGCAAATCTACAAATCTAGTTTTCCCTAGGCCCTGGACAAGGCATGCAAATTAAACAGGTTTGATCTTCCTTGAATCTTGCCAAATTTCAAATCCATATCTAACTAGGAAGTCAAGGAGCTCTTCTGGATCTAAACCATGTGCTCGAAGACCATAAGGCCAAAACTCGAAAACAATATTCTTTATCAGCTTCTGGGTCAAGAATTTCCGCGTACCTTCTAGTACAATTCGTTCAAAACCCTGTGCATCAATCTTCATGATATTTATCTCTGTCTCACAAAAGGCATTCAGTGAGCAAATTTTGATCGGCTCATTCCCTTCCACATGGGTTTGTGCACCGATTGGTTGTATTTCTGTCTCGTTCAAGAAGACCTAGCTGTTACCTGTTTACTTTCCACTGACAAGAACCCCAAAGCTGGATTCATTGCCAAGCCCACATTGATGCAAAGTGACCTTACTGGCAATATCTTTATCCAATGCAAGGGAAGCATTGATGAGCTCCAGGTGCAGTTGTTCGGGCTCTGATGAGATGAGTTGATGACCCAAAGATGCCACCCAGATAGAACAATCTCCAATATTTGCCCCCACATCAAGCACTGTCCACTTTTCAGTAGGCGAAGAGGGTAGAAGTTTTACAATCTTTTGACAATCCGGCCAATACCCCCCACTGCTACGCACAACGCTATTAACTAAATTTGGCTCTTGCCTGACACAAATGCTGAAATTGCTGTTGCTGACTTTGACTGCCTGCACTGAGGTTTGCATGCAGGATCCATCAGCATGTGATCAATTTCTGGAGCTAGGAAACAGGCCAGTTCAACTTTGAGATAAGGTGGGTGCTATTGAAGCGGTCTCACGTTCCCAGAAATGCAAATCCAACTGAATCAATGAATACTCTACGGCATATTCCTTGTGCATACGATTTGCTGGGAATTGGATGTTCGGTTCCTTATGGAAAATGGCGTACCCGCAGTTACGAAATCCTTGCAGTAGATCCTGAACAAATTGTATAGGATGTCGCGGATGGATCTCAATCAACACTTGGCGAGCATGCAACTTGCATCCGCTTTCCCTGTCCAGCAGCGGCAAGAGCGATGAGTACTCAGCTCCTTCAATATCAACCTTCAGAATATCGAGGGCTTGGCTACCATGGCCGTGCATTGCTTTGAGATCGAGCAGACTATACAGAGGTGGGACCCCTTCAAGCCCACTGAGGCCCTGGCTGTGGAAGTGCACTCCTTCTGGTGGATTGGGAACCTTCACAGTATGATCGAATGTATGTATGATGCAGTGTGGCAGCAAAGTCCTGATACCCATTTCAAATCCGAACTCGTTCTGTGACCCGATGCTATAAACCAAGCAGGCAGTTGCATTCAGCTTATAAGGATCACACACCCATTTGCCTCCTTCACCCGGGGGTCCAATCCTCATTTCTGCAACACATGCAAAGTCTGGTTCCCAGTTTCTCTGGAAAAAAGAACCTGTAGGACCTCTCAAAGATGGGCTCTGCTTCGGTGCCTGCTGCCTAGCCACTTGTTTCCTCAACCTCCAAGTTTGGTCGTCGTCTTCGTCGAAATATCCGAGACCTTCTCGTTTCGCAATCGAATCCGTCTCTTGCCTTGTGCTGTCGGCAGGCAGAACTGGACTGCTTGCAGTCAACATAGAACATCTCGCACACACCGTCAACAAAAAGTACACCAACACCTGGCGTGTCGTGGATGCCCACCAACCCATCACGACACGTCACCGCAGACGAACTTGGGTGTCCGGTTCCTACAAGCACTCGTGTCCAATGGCTTGGTGCGCGAAGGAAGTCCTGTCGCATTCGTGAAGGATCGTTGTTGTCTTTGCACACTCCATCCAGATGCTGTCTCGACTCCCCCGAGTGAGTTATACCAATAATTCATGGCAGAACCTGGGGTCGTCCAGTTCGGAGGACCGAGGCATCGTTGATCCCCAGAGCCACGTTCACAGGCTCGTATTTCCATCGAAGATTGGAATGATTTCCACTGAACTCAAGCTGCAATGGCAGCAGTCCTTTCGCTCTGTTCTTCGCGCAAGAGGTTTGTTGCAAATGCCCAATCTGCAACACACGGGAATCAAGGAGGAAAATCAACCACACGCACCCTCTGTCCGCATAGG